>BQNB010004532.1:0-107279 GCA_026074375.1 Tanacetum coccineum | reverse complement strand
TAGGACACTAATAGAGGCAGCTAGAACTATGCTGGCAGATTCACTCTTACCTACTACATTTTGAGCGGAAGCAGTTAATATAATACTGCTTGTTATGTTCAGAATAGGGTTTTAGTGACTAAGCCTCACAACAAGACACCTTATGAACTATTACATGGTAGACCACCTAGTATAAGCTTTATGAGACCTTTTGGGTGTCTTGTGACCATTCTTAATATCTTAGATCCCCTAGGCAAATTTGATTGTAAGGCTGATGAGGGGTTCTTGGTTGGATACTCTATAAATAGTAAAGCATTTAGGGTATTTAACACTAGAACTAGGAAAGTAGAGGAGAACCTACACATAACTTTTCTTGAAAATAGACCAAATGTTGCAGGGAATGGACCAGATTGGCTCTTTGATATTATTTACTAACAAACTCTATGAATTATGAGCCAGTTACTGCAAGGAATCAAACTAATAGGAATGCTGGTATTAAAGATAATGTTGATGCAATACCTACTCAACAATATATTCTGCTACCATTCATTCTTGATAGTCTACAGAGCCCAGAGGATGCAGTTGTTGATGATGCTGGTAAAAAGATTATTGGAGAACCAGCAAATGAGGGTAAAAGAAATGGTCAAGAGAAGGAAGGAGAAGCTTCAAATAAAGAAGGTGACCAACATGTGCAGGATTTAAGAGCTGAATTGGATAAATTGCTTGTTCAACAGAAGGAAGGTTATGCTAAAAGCACTAACAGAGTTTCTAATGTTAGTCCATCTGTTAGTGCTACTGGGCAAAGTTTTGTTAATGATCTTCCAACTAATCCTCTTATGCCTGATTTGGAGGATACTACTGATCTTCTAAATACTGGTATCTTTAGTAGTGCATATGATGATGAAGATGTGGGTGTCGAGGCTGACCTCAACAACTTGGAAATAACCATGAATGTCAGTCCTATTCCCACAACCAGAATTCATAAGGATCATCCTAAAGACCAGATCATTAGAGACATAAATTCAGCTACTCAAACAAGGAGGATGACCAAGATTTCTGAAGAACATGCTATGGTCAGTTACATTAACAAGCAGAGAAGAACCAACCACAAAGATTATCAAAACTGCTTATTTGCCTATTTTCTCTCACAAATAGAACCCAAGAAAGTGACACAAGCTTTGACAGATCCAAGCTGGATAGAGGCAATGCAAGATGAGTTGCTACAGTTTAGATTACAGAAGGTTTGGAGATTGGTTGATTTACCCAAAGGCAAGCATGCCATTAGAACAAAATGGGTCTATAGAAACAAGAAAGATGAGAGAGGAATTGTAGTTAGAAACAAGGCAAGACTGGTGGCACAAGGTTATACCCAAGAAGAAGGAATTGATTATGATGAGGTTTTTGCTCCTGTTGCTAGGATAGAAGCAATCAGGTTATTTTTGGCCTATGCATCATTTATGGGGTTTATTGTGTACCAGATGGATGTGAAGAGTGCCTTTTTATATGGTACTATTGAAGAGGAGGTGTATGTGTGCCAACCTCCTAGTTTTGAAGATCCATAGTTCCCTGACAAAGTTTATAAGGTAGAAAAAGATTTATATGGTCTACATTAAGCTCCTAGAGCCTGATATGCGACCTTGTCTACCTACTTATTAGAAAATGGATTTAGGAGAGACAATATAGATAAAACTCTATTCATCAAGAAGGACAAAGGTGATATCCTGTTAGTGCAGGTGTATGTTGATGAAATCATCTTTGGGTCCACAAAGAAGACTTTATGTGTTGAGTTTGTGCAGATGATGCACAAGAGATTCCAGATGAGTTCTATAGGGGAGCTCACTTTCTTTTTAGGGTTGCAGGTAAAGCAAAAAGATGATGGAATCTTCATCAGCCAAGACAAGTATGTGGCTGATATATTAAAGAAGTTTGATTTTGTCACAGTGAAGACAAAGACAACAAGCACTTCCCAATAAGACTAACAAGCATTGCTTAAGGATGAAGAGTTGAGAAATGGATGTTTATTTATATAGATCAATGATTGGATCATTGATGTACTTGACAGCTTCTAGGCCTGACATAATGTTTGCTGTTTGTGCTTGTGCAAGGTTCCACGTTACTCCTAAAGTCTCACATATTCATGCAGTGAAAAGGATCTTTTGAAACTTGAAAGGTCAGCCTAAATTGGGCCTTTGGTATCCTAGAGATTCACCATTTGACTTGGAAGCATTTTCTGACAGTGATTATGCTGGGGCTAGCCTTGACGGGAAATCCACAACAGGAGGTTGTCAATTTCTTGCAAAAGGTTGATTTCATTGGCAATGTAAAAAGCAAATACGAGCGTGAGTTGAGTCGCGCGCCGAGCGCACTACTAAAGCAGAGTAATGTTGTTGCTGCAATTGTGGACAGGTGTTGTGGATTCAAAATCAAATGCTTGATTATGGGTTCAATTTCATGAACACCAAGATTCACATTGATAATGAAAGCACCATTTGTATTGTGAAGAATCCAGTGTTTCATGCTAAAACCAAGCACATTGAAATAAGGCACCATTTCATCAGAGATTCTTATGAGAAGAGGCTCATTCAAGTAATTAAGATACATACAGATCACAATGTTGCTGATCTTCTCACAAAGGCATTTGATGTTAGCAGGTTTAACTTTTTGATTGCTAGCATTGGATTACTTAATCTCTGAAGATGTATTTGTTGGATTTATGATTGGTGTGGTTTGAAGATAGTATTAGTAATGAATTTGGAGTTAAAACTGGTGGTTGTAAAGTTAATGCTGCTAGGCAGGATTTGGTACTGCTAGGCAAAAGTTAGGACTGCTAGGCGAAAGTTAGTACTGCTAGGCAAAAGTTAGTACTGCTGAGCCAAAGTTAGTGCTGCTTGTTACCGTTAGAGTTATAACTGCTGAGCGAAATTCTTGGTTGGTAAACAGTTTCCTACTATTATAGGTTTCCTTTTTACCTATATAAGCGTATTCGACTACATCAAGATCATTCTAATACTCTTGAATACTAAAATGCTCTTAAAATTCACAAACCCACTTCAACTTATCACCGACTTCATAAATTCATCATCATTTAATCATCTATGGCGGATTTAAAGTTTGCTGATCAACACAACATGGTAGCATGCTTAGAGAAATCAGAAGGGAATGCTGATTTTCATGAGATAGTAGACTTTCTTACTGCTACCTCTATACACTATGCCTTAACTGTAAGTCCTACTATCTATGCTTCTTATATTGAACAGTTTTGGAATACTGCACATTCTCAAATAGTCAATGATGTGAAGCAAATTCATGCCATAGTTGATGGCAAGACAGTAGTAATATCAGAATCATTAGTGAGGAGTGATCTTCACTTTAATGATGAGGATGGTCTTACTTGTCTAACAAATGATGCTATTTTTTAAAACCTTGCATTGATGGGGTATGAGAGTGATTCTAACAAACTTACTTTTCAAAAAAGCTCTCTTCTCCCCTCAGTGGAAGTACCTCATACATACCATTCTACACTGCTTAAGTTCAAAATCTACTTCTTGGAATGAATTTTCTACTAATATAGCATTTGCAGTCATTTATTTAGCTAATGGTCAAAAGTAAAACTTTTCTAAACTAATTTCTGATGGTATGTTAAGGAACTTGGATACCAATACAAAGAAATTTTTAATGTATCCAAGGTTTTTACAACTCTTTTTGAATAATCAGATTACTCTTGCAGAACCTTTTAATGATGTTTATCAAACACTTGCACATACTAAAAAGGTTTTCACTAACCTGAAAAGAAAAGGAAAAGATTTTTCAAGAAGAGTTACTCTATTGTTTGCATCAATGTTGGCACCACCAGTAGTAGAGGGTGAAGGTTCAGGTCAACCCTCTAAACCCCAACCAGCACCTTCTACTGCTCAACCCAGAATTAAAGAACAAATCCCTGTTACTGAATCATCATCACCCCAAAATACTCAATCACCTAGGCAAGCCTTACAAGAGGACACTCAGTTACCTCAGACTAGTGTGCCTATACCAAATGTAGCAGATGAGGCTGTCTTTAAGGAGTGGGATGACAGAGTGGTGAGGGCTACCACTACTGCTGCTAGCTTAGATGCAGCACAGGCTAGTGGTAACATATCTAAGACCCAATCCACGACAATGTCTAATGATCCTCTTTCTCAGGAAATTGGTTCAGGTGACAGACCCAGGTGCCAAGAAGCCATGGGGGGTGTCATTGCTCAGACTAGGTCTGAGAGGGCATCTAAACATTCCTATGATTCACCTCTCCCAGGAGGTAACACACCTGGAAGTGATGAGGAAAGAATTGAACAAGATGATTTGATGGATTTTGTACCACCAACACCCTATGATTCACCTCTCTTAGGAGGTCACACACCTGGAAGTGATGAGGGTAGACCTAACATAAATGAATTGATGACTATTTATACAACTTGTCAAACAGGGTTCTTGTCTTGGAACAATCAAAGATTGCTCAAGATTTGGTGATCAAAAAGCTAAAAAAGAAGGTCAAAAAATTGGAAAAGAAGTTAAGGGCAAGAACTCCAGGGATGCAACTCTTCAAGATTGGTACCTCCAGGAGAAAGAGTTTGGATAAAGAAAATGTATCCAAACAGGGGAGGAAAAGTGACAAGACAAAGCCAATGTTTGATGATAGTGACTTTGCTGAGCTTGATGTGGATAATGCAATGGAGAATGCTGAAGGTGATGCTGAAACTCAAGGGAGGAATACTGCTGAACAAACTACTATTGCTGGGGATACAGTTAATACTGCTAGTATTGATGTTAGTACTGCTGGACCTTTAAATGTTAGTACTGTTGATCCTTCTACAAGTACTGCTGGGGATATTTTTGAAGATGAGATGATGACTATTGCTAATACACTTGTGGCTATTAGGAGCACAAGACCAAGAACAGCCTCAGTAGTGATTCGTGATGTTAAAGAAGAACCAAGGAGAGCAACACCAATACCAATAGTACAAAGCCAAGACAAAGGTAAAGGCAATATGGTGGAGCCTAAACCTACTCCAAAGAACCCTATAAAGGCTCATATTTAAAGGGATGCAGAGATTGCTCAAAGATTGTTTGAAGGAGAACAAGCTCAGTTTAAGAGAGAGCAAAGGATTGCTAGGGAAAGAGCTGCAGAATAAGAGGCCAAGGATGCTGCATTGATTGAACAAATGGAAGATGTTTAAGCAAGAATTGATGCAGATGTATTACTAGCAGAAATACTTCAACAATAAGAAAGAAAATAATTCACCATTAAAGAAAAGACTAGAATGTTAGTGGAAATGATTGCTGAAAGGAAAAGGTTCTTTGCTGCACAGAGAGCTAAACGAATTAGAAACAAGCCACCAACTAGAGCTCAACTCATAAACAAGATGGTTACTTATCTGAAACACATGGGCAAGTACACTCACAATCAGATGAAGAGCAAGAGCTTTGAAGAAATTCAGAAGCTGTATGAAAAGGAGCAGAAGTGGATCAATAACTTTGTTCCTATGGATTCTGAAGTGGTTAAAGACAGTAGAAAAGGTAAAGTTGAAGGCAGTAGAAAGAAAACAATTGCTAGGAAAAGAACAGGTAAAAAACTTAATAATGAAAGTGTCAAGAGACAGAAGATAGAGGATGATGCTGAGAAGGAAGAGCTTAAAGCTTATTTGGATATAATTCCAGGAGATGATGAAGCTGTAAATGTTGAATCATTAGCTACTAAATATCCAATAGTTGACTGGAAGACACACATTCTGACAGAAAACATGATGTATTATCAAATCATCAGAGCTGATGGAAGTTCTAAGAATTACAAATACAAATATTCAGTGAAATGCCTTGAATGATGTTTGACAGACAATATGTGTTTTAGATTTATATAGGCGAGTTAAAGGAAAGTTTGAAGACTCACACGCAAGCCTAGAAGGATATGACAGATTACTTTGGGGAGATCTCATTACTGTATTTGAACTAAGTAAAGATGATGAAATCTGGAAAGCTCAACAGGACTACACATTGATCAGATGGAGATTATTTGATTCATGTGGAGTTCATGTGGAATTGCTATTCACATGATGATAGATAAGACATGTCCTCTTACACAAGAGATGCATTCAAGAATGCTAAGTAGAAGACTAGAAGTTGATCATGAGTGTGAAATGGCTTATGAGCTTCTTAGGTTTACAAGATCACAACTTCAGAAGTAGAAAAGTGTTTGGATACATCCTCCTAGTGATCAAGATGCAGGTAATGAAGAAACTTGATGATTAACAAGATGAATATCAAGTTTAGGGGAGGATTGTTGGGAATTAGAGGCTTTTACAACTTAATGCTGCTAGTTCAAGTTTGTGTTATTGCTGAAGATTAGAGAAAACAGTCTAAGTCATTAGTACTGTTAGATTAATAGTTAGTGCAAAACACCCCCTTAATACTTTAAAACTCAAATCGGTAACAAATAAGTGCACAAAGACACTAAGTAGCTATTTTCCCCGTAATAATTGACTCAATTTTATACATTCATTAGCATGTATTAAGGACCTGTGAAAATATAAAAACCTAACCCCTATTCGTTTCCAATTATTTGCTTCCTTTCTCTTTATTTCAGACAATTCGGCAAAGTTATTAAATCCCAAATAATTATTTCGAGCTCTAAAAATTTAACCAACATATTTATCTGAGATCTACATGATTATGAAACCTTATAAATTATAAAATCAATTTTAGTGAAATTATTTTTATGCGATTACAAAACTAACTAGAATAGGGTTTCGAAAATATTTGATTTTATAAAATCAAAATAACATGATGACCATTTTTCTTATGCTTAATATATTTATATGATGAAAAGTGAGTTGTAAAAATACCTTGGATGATCCTTAGGGATTTTATGAATTTATGAACCCGGTAGAGCTTTTCGAACCCAAATCAATAACCAAAATCGAACCAAGCACACCCCAAGCTTCCCACTATTTTTCCCACACTCCTTAGCCTTCAAATGATCTTAGAAAAATCGCACAAGTCCTGGAAAAATTCTTTGTGCCGCCACTTAATTTATTTAGGGTTTCGGAAATTGGTTTTAAGAAATTTACAAATGAAAAATGTATATAAAAGATATACTAAAGAATAATGCCGAGATTTTGGGTTTTTCAAAGGGATAAAATCAGATTTTAATTTTGCCTAAATTATTTTATAATTATCCTATTTTATTTTATATTTAATTTGTATAATATAAATAATTAACTTTTAATAATTTCGGCAAAATACATATATATAAGTAATAATTATTTTTCTTGCATAATATAAGATATTTTAATCTTACATAAATTTTCATAATTGCTAAATATTGTATTTTCATAATTTCTATAATTAACTGAAATTTGTTTAAACTTTTATAGATTTTCTTGCATTAGGGGTATTTTGGTAATTTTACACTTATTGAAATTTTTAGGTTTTACAACTCTTCCCCCCTAAAAGAAAAATTCGTCCTCGAATTAGAAACATGATACGACTGAAAAGAACATACCAGATCATGGAAGAAAATGAGGATAAGAAGTCCGTATAGAGACTACCTCGGTCCCTCCAAGTGGATCCCGCTCGGGATGATTCCTCCAAAGAATTTTGACAAAAGGGATCGTCTTGTTCCTCATGACTCTGTCCTGACGGTCTAGAATAGACTCAGGCTCTTCCGTATAAGATAAATCCTCACGGATCTGATCGAATGGATAAGAGACAACGTGAAGAGGATGATACTTGTAACCTCTGAGTAATGATACATGAAACACATTGTGAACATGAGATAGCTGAGGAGGTAACGCCAAACGATAGGAAACCTCACCAACGCGATCAAGAATCTCAAACGGTCCTATGAAACGAGGACTAAGCTTGCCCTTGATACCAAAACGCCTGACTCCACGTGTAGGTGATACTTTCAAGAAAACATGTTCACCCGGCTGGAACTCTAACGCTCTGCGATGTCTGTCGGCGTAACTATCTGACGTCTGAAGCTGTCCTTAAGCTTTTCCCTGGCGACGGCGACCTTTTCATTAGTCACCCCAATCATCTCCGGACCCTCAAGAATACGTTCACCGACCTGATCCCACAATAGGAGCCCGACATTTCCCTACCATATCAACATCTCGAAAGGAGCGCATTTAATGCTCGCATGCCAACTGTTATTGTAGGCAAACTCCACTAGACATATATAGTCATCCCAATTTCCTGCCCATTCTAAAGCACATGAAAGTAACATATCCTCTAATGTTATTGAAATCGTACCTCCGACGTCCTCGGTCCCTCAGTATAAAAGCTGTACTAAACTTGAGCCTGGTTCCCCAAGCTTTCTGTAAACCTTTCCAGAAACGAGACGTGAAACGTGGATCTCTATCTGACACGATCGCTGATGGAGTACCGTGTAATCGAACAATTTCTTGTTGAAACATTATCTGTCTAATTTACTACGGGTAATTCTTACGGATAGGAAGAAAATGTGCTAAATTAGTCAGATGCGATCTACACAACCCAGATAGCAACGTGCATCCTCTGAGTCCGTGGTAACCGCGGTAACAAAATCCATGGATATTTCGTCACTTCAAACATGAATCTCTACATGGTGCAAAGCCCACTTGCACGTTGGTGTTCAATCTTAACCTGCTGACATGTTAAACACTTTGACACAAACGTAGCCACATCGCGCTTCATACCACTCCACCAAAAGTGTTGCTTGAGATCGTGATACATCTTCGTCGACCCTGGATGAATCGAAAATGGAGAACTATGAGCCTCAGTCATTTCAGGCTTCTTAAATGTAGATCCCTCTGGTACGCATAATTTGAGTACCCAGGACATAAAAATGCCATCGTCATCAACGCGAAACTCAGTCTGATATATCAATCTATCTGATAAATTGCCCATATTTTTCTCCGTCATCCTTCTGAGCTGTCTTGATCTGTGAAATTAGGTTAGGCTCAACCCTCAGACTAGCCCAGAAACCACTCTGTCCACGAACACATAATTCGATATCCAAACGCTCAAGGTCACGAATAATCCCTTCTTCCACTTTGATACCAGCTATCATACCCGACTTCCTACTCAAAGCATCAGCCACCACATTTGCTTTACCCGGATGGTACTGAATGTTGGTGTCATAATCCTTCAATAACTCCAACCAACGCCTCTGTCTCATATTTAATTCTCGCTGCGTGAAGATATATTTAAGGCTCTTATGATCGGTAAAAATATCACACGACTCGCCATAAAGGTAGTGTCTCCAAATTTTGAGAGCGAAGACAACGGCTGCTAATTCCAGATCATGAGTAGGATAGTTCACCTCATAGGGCTTTAGTTGTCGTGAGGCATAGGCAATCACTTTCCCATGCTGCATGAGTACACACCCAAGACCCTTCTTAGAAGCATCACTGTAAATCTGGAATCCACCTGTACCAGATGGAAGAGTAAGAATAGGCGAGGAAACCAAACGTTGCTTAAGCTCTTCAAAGCTCTTTTCTCGCTCTTCATTCCATACAAACTTCTCACCTTTTCGCATAAGCTTGGTTAAGGGTAAGGCTAATCGTGAGAAACCCTCTACGAATCTGCGGTAATAACCTGCTAATCCAAGAAAACTCCGTACTTCGGTCACAGACGTCGGTCTTGGCCATTTGGTGATAGCCTCAACCTTCGCCGGATCCATAGTAATTCCTTCTGCTGAAACAATGTGACCCAGAAATGCCACCTTACTCAACCAAAATTCGCACTTTGAAAACTTGGCATATAATTTCTCCTGTCGTAAAATCTGTAGAACAGTGCGGAGATGCTCCTCGTGTTCCTCTTTAGACTTAGAGAAGACCAGAATATCATCAATATATCATCCTGAACACACTGACGAAACTTTTCCAAGAATTCATGAAAAATTCGGTTCATCAGGTACATAAATTCAGCTTGAGCATTCGTGAGACCGAAAAGGCATCAACAAGAATCATAAGACCATAACGTTGCGGAAAGCCAGTGTTGGAAATGTCCTGCCACATACACTATCAACTGATGGTAACCAGATCGTAAATCAATCTTGGAAAAATGTTTAGCGCCCTGAAGCTGATCAACAAATCATCGATACATGGAAGGGGATAACGATTACGAAGGGTATCATGTTCAATTCACTGTAGTCGATACATAATCTCAAGCCTACCGTCCTTCTCTTGACAAAAAGAACCGGTGCACCCCAATGGCATCACTCGGGCGAATAAAACCTCCTCCAACCCTCCTGTAACTGATCCTTAAACTCTTTTAACTCAATCGGTGCATGGCGATCAGGAGCTTTTGAGATAGGGCACAGCTCGGAATAAGCTCAATGTTAAACTTAACATCGCGATATGAGGTATTCCTGGAATTCTTCCAGAAATACGTCCGAAATTCGAAACAATCGCTGATCATGACTATAACAGGAACTCAGAATTCGGTCCTGAATGGTATCCCAGAAACCTTCCACAGCCATGCGATAGTAAGGTACGTGCTTTTAAAGCGGAAATGATCTTCATAGGTTTTCCCGGTAATGAACCATGATAAATAAATTCAGGAGCATGAATATCGCCGAATATAACACGACGGGAATGACAGTCAATCGTAGCACGGTGTGCTGCTAACCAGTCTATACCCAGAATTATGTCAAATTCACACATATCCAAGGGAAGTGCATTAACTGAACGAATCTTGTCATCAAACTGTAGAGGAAGATCTCTATATACATGGGTAATACGTGCGGAGTCTTTCATGGGCGTGGATATACATAATACATGATCAAGTAATATAGGTGTCATAGTAAAACATGAAGCAAACTTGGTAGATATCACAGAATGTGTCGCACCCGTATCAAATAAAACAAACACTGCACGTCCGAATATAAATAATGCATGTGAGATGTACCTAAAGTATGGCGGCCTGAATCCCGAGATAAGTGCAAAGACACGGCCTGATTCGTCTGGCTTCTTAACAGCATGAACAGACGAACTTCACCAATGTTCTTCTTGCAGTCCCGCTGAAGATGACCAGCCTGGCCACATTTGAAGCAAGTACCAGCAGCACGACGACACTCTCCTGGGTGTCTACGTCCACATGTGGTGCAAACAGGGTGAGTATAACCCTCAGAGGGTACCCTGGACTGCTGGGAACCTGATTCAATGATAGATCGTGAGACATGAACTTGAGACATATAGAGAATAAACTTGTTATTTCAAATGATTTACCCGAGTTGGTAGATCGGTGGGATTGCTGACCTCTGTTCCTTTGGTCGCGTCCAGCACCAGAATTCCTGTTACCATGACGCGATGTTAGATTCATATCATATAACAGATAAAGACGATAACGATTTAGATTTGACCTGTTGTTGTCACGAGAGTAGTTGTTGTTATTGTTGTTACGGTAGTTACCACCACCGCCCTGCCTGTCAGATCCCTGACGGTCATTTTTCTGATCATGACTCCGATAACTATTCTGCTGAGTGGCCGATTGAAATCGGTCTCCACTCTTATGCCTGGAGAATAGTTGAATGGTACATATTATAAGGATAAAGAGGTAAAACATAGAATATGGTCGCAAAACTTGATTACAGAAAGTTTACCTCTTGTCTGAACGTTCGGACCTATCATAGTCATCCCGGTCACGAAGGATCTCTAAGTTGCGTGCAGCATCCGCAACCTGAGCAACGTCTGTAAACTGTATACACATGACATGGTCGAGGATTGACTTATGAAGACCCCAACGAAAGTTCTTTGCCTGCTCTTCTGCAGTACCAGCAGCCTGTCCAAGAAAACCAGCTAGGCGGAGGAAACGCTGCATGTACTCAGTACTATTTTCACTCGCCCTTTGGCGGATGGAATGGTACTCTCTCTTCAAGCGCTCTTGCTCGGCTCGAGGGAAAAACTGAAGAAAGAACAGCTCTTTGAAAGCTGCCCAAGTCAAAGTAAGGACCCACGCATCTCCTCCTTTGGCCTGCTTATAGGCCTTCCACCAAGCCAACGCGTCACCCTCGAACTTATACACAGCCAATCTGGTCTTAAAAGCATCATTACAATCCATCACGTCGAAGATCTTCTCCATATGGGAGATCCAATTCTCAGCATCAACAGGGGCTACTGCCTTCTCGAACGAACGGGGTTTCTGCTTATTGAAGCGCTCAAGCCAAGTATGAATAGTGACTGGTGGAGGATTACTACCCGAAGCTACAGCACCAGTGCGGTACTCTTCGCGAACCTGCTCGCGAATCTGTGGGAGCATGGCATCCACGGCTGCCTGAACGGCCGCAGCGAGTTCAGCATCGGTACGAGTGTTCACCATCTGACATTTGCAAAAAGGGTTTAATGATTAAACGGTTAAAAGGTCAAAACGCGACAGAAGATAAACGTCGATTCTGAAGGAACCTAATGTCTACCCAATCCTCACAGGTCAAGTTTTAGAGCCTACAGGTCGAAACCTTTAGCTCTGATACCATAATTGTAACGACCCACTCCGGAAAGGAGGCCGAAACGTCATAATCATGGTGTCATATCAAAGCATAATAAAGGCATAAAGTCATAAATGATAACATAGGACAAGGTGGAAAGCCGGAATCAAACATCGGCTCCCAATTATGAGATCAACATGAATAACGTAAAAGAAGTCTAAAGGACGAAACATGTGTCCAAGATAGTATAGCACATCAAAATGTCTGCGACCTAAAGAAAGGAAGCTAAACAGGTCACTTCCTAAGCACACACTCTCTCATGCCCAATCTCCCTCTAGATACCTGCCGTATAAGAAAGAGAAAGAAATACGGCTGAGCATAACGCTCAGTGAACGGATATAATAACAATGTAAGCAATAAGTATGAATCCTGGATAATAAGTATAAAGCAGCGGAAAGATCATGAGTGTCATGAGGAAACCTGGAGAATACATCATGAAGGAATAGGAAATAAACATGTAAAACATGGTAACGTGAAGTCAAAGATGTCATGAGATATCATGGATAGTATAAACATAAATAATAAGGAATGCCCACGAGCTCATATAATCATACATGTCATAATAATAATGTCGTGAATACATGCATATAATAGAGGGGCTGCCTCAACATGTAATAGAGGGGTGACCTCTTATAATAATATGGGTGGAGGGATCAGCTCCAATGTGATGGGATGTAGAGCACACACCAACCAATCACCATGAACGTGTAAACATGTAAACTAGGATGCACCCATACGCCCCTAAATAAAAATGGCCAAAACATGAAATATAATCTGGTAACATGAAAAGGGACGACCGCTGGAAATCACTCTCAACGCGAAGAGTCGGACACAGGTGCCACATGGTGTCACGGTCATGGTACCATTCATGACAGGTGGTAAGTCATGTAATCATGGTCATGCGTATATATAGCTCGGGCAATAGAATAAGTCTTGATAGATCAAAACATGTAAAGGATCATGGCAAAAGACATAAAATGGGGAAGCATAGCAGTTCTGGGGATGAATCATGAAAAGAAAGAATGTCCTTACTGAAAGGACGGAATATCCGTACCTTATGTCCAGCAGTAACGGAAAGAGATGGATAAGAAGATGGAAACTACTCCTGCTTAATGCGATCTACATGTTAAAGGACATATATAAGTTACTTGTTCATGATTAAGGTTACTTTCCATTTTTTGTAACTTTCTATTTTTAGTAACTTTCTATTTTTAGTAACTTTCTATAATTAGCATGATTCCTTGATTAGTACGTTCCATGATTAACATATTCCATGATTAGTATGTTTCATGATTAGTATTCTTGTTATATTGGGTACTTTCCAAAAATAGTCAGCTTCTAATATAGTAAGTTTCCAAAATAGACTTTCCTTAATTAACGATCATAATTGATAACTTCCTTTTAAAAGTTTTCCAAATTAACTTCCAAAAATAGACATTCATAAAAAAAGCCAGTTTCTATATATAGCAGGTTTTTATAAAGTAGCAGTTTCTATAAAATAGCATGGTTCTATAATAGTAAGGTTTACATAAGTAATTATCAAATGACATATCTACCCCCAACTAATCTTCTCAGATCATAACAAATATAATAACATCTTAAATCAACCAAGTTTTCAAGAAATTACAAAACACCCCCTTATACATTTAAAACACAAATCGGGTAACAATAAGTGCACAAACCCTAATTAACATTTTCCCAATAATTACTCAATTATATACATTCATTGAGCATGTTAGGACTTGGGAAAAAATATAAAAACCCTAACACGAAATTCGTTTTTCCTAATTATTTGCTCCTTTTTCTCTTTATTTCGCAATTTGGCAAAGTTATTAAATCCCAAATAATTATTTCGAGCTTCTTAAAAATTTAACCAATGATTTATCTGAGATCTACATGATATATTCTACCTTATAAAATTATAAAATTATAAAATCAATTTTACAAATTATTTTTATGCCGATTTCAATACTAGCTAGAAATTAGGGTTTCGAATATGATTTGATTTATAAAATCAAAAATAAATGAATGAACATTTTTCTTATGCATAGATCGAATTTATATGAAACAAGTGAAGTTTGTAAAAATACCTTGTATGATACCTTAGGGATTTTATAATTATAACCCGGTAGAGCTTTTCGAACCAAATCAATAACCAAAATCGTACCAAGCACAACCAACAAGCTTCCCACTATTTTTCCCACACTCCTTAGCCTTCAAATGATCTTAGAAAAATCGCACAAGTCCTGGAAAAATTCTTTGTGCCGCCACTTAATTTATTTAGGGTTTCAGAAATTGGTTTTAAGAAATTTACAAATGAAAAATGTATATAAAAGATATACTAAAGAATAATGCCGAGATTTTGGGTTTTTCAAAGGGATAAAATCAGATTTTAATTTTGCCTAAATTATTTTATAATTATCCTATTTTATTTTATATTTATATGTATAATTATAAATAATAACTTTTAATAATTACGGAAAAAATACATATATATAAGTAATAATTATTTTCTGCATAATAAAGAGATTATTTAATCTACATAAATTTTCATAATTATTTTCATAATAGCTAAATTATTGTATTTTTCATAAATTTCAATAATTAACTGAAATTTTGTTTAACTTTATAGTTTACTTGCATTAGGGGTATTTTGGTAATTTTACACTTATTGAAATTTTTAGGTTTTACAATAATGCAATGGAGAGCGTTGAAGGTGATGCTGAAACTCAGGGGAGGAATACTGCTAAACAAATTACTACAAATAGGGATACAGTTAATACTGCTAGTATTGATGTTAGTACTGCTGATCCTTTTACAAGTACTACTGGGGATATTTTTGAAGATGAGATGATGACTATTGCTGATACACTTGTGGCTATTAGGAGCACAAGACCAAGAACAACCTAAGTAGTGATTCGTAATGTTGAAGAAGAACCAAGGAGAGCAACACCAGTACCGACAGTACAAAGCTAAGACAAAGGTAAAGGCAAGATGGTAGAGCTCCAAAGAACCCTATAAAGGCTCAAATTCAAATGGATGCAGAGATTGCTCAAAGATTGTATGAAGAAGAACAAGCTCAGTTTGAGAGAGAGCAAAGGATTGCTAGGGAAAGAGCCGCAGAACAAGAGGTCAAGGATGCTGCTTTGATTACAGAATTTGAAGATGTTTAAGCAAGAATGGATGCAGATGCTCTGTTAGCTGCAAGACTTCAAGAAAAAGAAAGAGAGAAACTTTCTATTAATGAGCAAGCTAGAGTTTTAGTGGAGACAGTTGCAGAAAGAAAAAGGTTCTTTGCTACACAAAGGGCTGAACAAATCAGAAACAAAGCACCTACCAAAATTCAATTAAGAAACAAGATGATCACTTTCCTGAAAAACATGGGTAGATTCACTTACAATTAACTAAAGAATGAGAGTTTTGAAGAAATCCAGAAGCTATATGAAAAGGAGCTGAATTGGATTAGAGATTTTATTCCTATGGATTCTGAAGAAGGTGGAAAGAAAGCAGCAAGCAATAAGAAGAGACCAAGAGCATAACCTGATGAAGAGAGTGTTAATAGATAAAAGATTGGAGAAACTTCAGGTTCAGGTGAAGAACAATCAGCAAAAAAGGAAAAAGAATTATCAGAAGAAGAACTACAAAAATTATTAGTGGTAGTTCCAGTGGAAGAAGTATATGTTGAAGCCTTACAGGTCAAATATCCAATCATAGACTGGAAGGTTTACTCTGATGACACAAGAAGGTATTGGAGAATTATCAGAGTTAAGAACATAACAACAGTCATATATGAAACCAAGATAAAAGCTAGACAAATGTATTCAAATCACATAAGTAATCAAAGATAGAGAGAATATGTCATGAGAAACTTACGATAAGGTCAGAATATCTGTACCTTAATTCCGAAGCAAGTAAAAAACAAAGAAAACACCACAGGAAATTCACAATCACTCCCTCTTGACTTCGAACCTAAAGAAATGATAATTCCCTCTTGACCGAACCTAAAGAAATGATGAATTCGAATTACAAACCATTCATTTAAGTTATACTTTCTATTTTTAGTAACTTTCCATTTTTAGTAACTTTCCATTTTTAGTAACTTTCCATTTTTAGTAACTTTCCATTTTTAGTAATATTCATCATTTGAGATTCTATTAAGTATTTTGAATAGTTTAGGGACTTAACATGTCAACCTTACAAGTTTAGGGTTAAATATGACAACTTTCCATATTTTAGGGTTTAATATACAAAATCAACAATTTTCAAGGTTAAAAGTGTAAATATCAAAGTTTCACATTTTATTCAGATTATACCTTCCATTTTCTGTATTTACAAGTCAAACCCTTAATTTATACAATTTACATATTTAGCCCTTTTTGTTTATTAATTATTTAAACAATATCTTTAATTATCCATAATTACAAAACAAGTCCTTATAGATTCAAATATGACAAATTCATACTTTATACATTAAATACTAACCAAACCTTCCACTTTTCAGAATTTACAATTTCAGTCCCTCTATTTTAATTAATTAATTTCTAATTACTTATTATATGTAATTAACCATTTTAATCCAAAATAATATCAATATGACATTTTATACCCCCCAACTTATTTTATACAGAATATAATAAGTATAATAACATGTCTAAAACAGACCCCATAGTTTCAGAAATTACAAAACAAGTCCTTAAACTTTTAGAATTAATTCGGCTAATAAATAAATCACTAAAACCCTAATTAAATTTTTCCCCAAACATTTCCCAATTTTATACAATCATTAGCCTTAAAAGAACCTGGAAAAAAATATTAAAACCCTAACCCTAATTTTATTTCTTTCCTTTTTCCTTTAATTCGCAATAGGCAAACACAATTAAATCCAAATCAATTATTCGGGCCTCTATAAAAATTATCCAACAATTTTTCTGAGTCATATATGATATAAACAACCTTAGAAAAATATAAAATCAATTTTACAAATATTATAAATGCCGATTACATAACTAGCTAAAAATTAGGGTTTCGAACATGTTTTAATTATTTCGACCAAAATAACATGCATGATAATTTTTCTTAAGCATAGAACGAATTAATATGATGAAAAATGAGATACAAAAATACCCTTGATGATCCTTGGTGATTTTTCGAATTATTGACACACGAATTTGTTTTTCGAACCAAATAAATTCCCACGATCGAACCAAGCCTTAAACAATCTTCCCAATATTTTTCCCACGATCCTTGACCTTCAAAACACCTTAGAAAATTCGTGCTAGCTCTGGAAAAATTCTTGATGCCGCCTCTTTTGATTTTTCAGGGTTTCGGAATTTTTTTGTTTTAGGGATTTAAACAAATTAAAATGTATAAAGAGAGTTATAATGGGGTTAGGCCGAATTTTGGGGCTTCCAAGAGTGAATTAAATCAGATATTAAAACTTGAAATAAATTATTTGTAATTATTCTTTTTATTTCATATTAAGTGTAAAGTATAAAATACTTAATGCATTTAATTCGGCTAATAATAATATTTACAATATTTTCAATTTATTTTTCTTTTATAATTAGGTATTTTAACCTTACATAAATTTGACATTAATTGTCCCATGTGTATTTTTATAATTTTTAACATTTTAAATAAGTTTTCTTTAAGTTTTTTGAAATTTTCTTTGCATTAGGGGGTTTTTTGCGTAATTTTTAAACTTGTTGAGATTTTTAGGTTTTACAGTTTGGTTATAAACGGATGAATTAGATTGAAGAAATGAAGGTCACGGTTGATTAGGGCACGGTTAGGGGTTTCTTGACTTTCTTGGTTTATTTTTTGCCTACTCTTGATAGGGAATGATGGAATACAGATCCTAGTGCTTATATAAAGTTATTATCAAATGAAAGTTTTGATCGTTGGTTTTAGTTAAAATGGGTTGAAATTGTAGAATAAAGCGTAGCTTAGAATTTCGGGTTCATATAAGGCTTTAGGGTTTTAGTTTGTAATTATCGTACATTGTTGAAGCATGAATGGGGTTATGATCGATAAGGTTTTTTAAAACTCATTTTTGGGTGTACATGTCTTGGTGCTTACTTGGAGAATGAGTTGGTCTGGTAATTGAGTTAAACGGGGTAATTTAGGGTTTTCCTGGATTTATTTTCTTGTGTTATTGATGTAGATGATGAATGATGATGGATTGATGTTTAAAAATGATTGTTAATGTTTTAAATTAAGTTATTAAAACTTATTGTGAGAGTTCATTTAGGTTTACAATGGAATAAAAATGAAGGGAAAGAAAAACGTGTCATGGTTAGAATATAGCTTGTTTTAGGGTTTTAGGGTTTTGAATTAGGATTTTGAGTTTAATTATGTTGTGTTGAAGTCATCCTGAATAGTATATTTAGGGGGTTTCACACATTGTTCATTGAGTATAGTAGCTTGTACCACATGTGTGATGAAGAAACTAGAATGAAATCGGAGGTAAAAACGGCTATTTTGAGTCATGCTTTCATGATTTGTACATTGTGTTTATTTGATTTGTACTTGACTTTAGAGGGGAGTTTATATTTCAAATGAGTTGTTATATTACATGGATCATATGCTTTAGTATCTTGTATATTCACTTTAGATATTAATCTTTCATGGAATTTAGGGTTTAGAGGTATACGATAACGGTTTAAAGCCCGTTTTGATATATAACGTTGCGAATGGTACATTATAGGAATAATGTACTTTGTAATAAGGATATGTGATATGACTTGGACATATTGTGATGCTTTGGGCTTGACATTTATGAAGGACAGCTGGCCATAAGATTGGTTGTGTGAAGCTTGTTACTTTAGTTATGGCAAGTTACCGTAACTTAATGAGATATTTGACATTGCAATTAATATGTAATAAAGCGAGAAAAATTTCCTCGTACAAATGGTGAATCATAGAAAAATAGGTTGATGAAATATTCTGGGTTGTTAATAATAAAGCATACCTCAATAATTAATTTTGAAAAAAATTATATTTTTGATTAGATGTTAAGCAAATAACAGCAGTGGCAATGTTAGTGGGAATTTGATCTCAAGAGGTGGCCTTTTTGAGTAATACCATGAGTCATTGTAGGATAGAAACTATCATTGGGGTGATAACAAAGCTTTATTAATGTTAACACTGGTTAAATACCCCTCATTAACCCATGAGTTGTATAGCATCAAATTTAGCCTGATTAGGGGAGTGAGTCTATCCATCAGCATCATCAAAAGAAGCACACTTCTTATTGATTTCTTCAAGTTGAATAGATACAGGCTTGCCAGGTACGTTGGCATTAATGTACCTTACATTTGTTGATATTTTCGACTTAGCAGTCATCAAAAAATTGTTCAAACAAATAAGTAGAAAAACTACTAGACTTACAGTGAGGTCGCATGATGATAGAGCTCGCGCAAGAAAATCAATAACGTCATGTGAAACTCTGCATTGCTTCAGTCTTTTCTAAATAAGCGACCATATTGTGCTTAGGGCATGATTCAAGAACAACCATTGTTGTTGAAGTAGTGATCGTCGATGAGAGAAAGATTAGGGCTTGTATTGAAGAGAATATTTGAGAGTGATTACGCAAGTGAACTGTGCAATTGAGATGGGTTTATATAGGTTTAGGAAACCTAAAATCAATGAAAAAACCGTTTCCAATTTACACTTTGCCCCCCCCTTACGCTTGACGTATTTCTTCAAACGTGTCTATAGCGTGGGTAGGTACTATCTTTTGCCAACGGTGCTAACTTTGCACTGACGGTACTAACTTGTGCCCATCAAAAATGAACAAGGTTGGCATCAACAATACTTCAATACTGTCTTTATCTCTTCCCAATGACTCTTGAACACCCAAATAACGTCTAGAAAGTCGTCATGTGTTTAAAAAAATGCATTCTTCTCACTGAACACTTCATCAAAACTATACAAAATATATTGCCTCCCCTTAGCTAACGCAGCTTATGGATTGATCATCCCAATAGTAACAACCAAGAACTGGAACCTACTAAAACATTCAAAAGCCTTGGTTTAAAAGATAAGCTACCTATCATCAGTGTGGATTTTAACGCACTGTTTTAGTTTCTTCTCATAAGCATCCCTGCTGGAGTGATGCCAATTGGCAATATGCTTTTGTTTTGGAGGTGATTATACTGGACTTTGACAAATGCAGAGAGTACTTTTCATTTATCATTGTAGATTTTTGTAATCATGGAAATTGAACCCCATAAATCTAACATTGATTTTGAATCCACAAAAATTGGCCATAACAATTTGCTAGCACAACATATTCTGCCTCTGTTGTAGAATGTAAGTTGCCACAATGGTCAGTTTTTGCATTGCACCAAAGGAAAATAAGTCTCTCCAAGAAATTGACAAAACCTCCTGTTGTGGATTTTGTAACATCCCGAGTAATTTCTCGAAAATTTTATAGGAGCATCAGTTGTTCTAGGTTGAATTATCAAACATCGAGTTGCTTAAACCAAGTCTTCATTATTCGGAACTCTAAGCAAATTTGATTTTTAAAACGGAAATTCCTGACAAACTTTGTAGTTTTGACTCGAGATCCGAAAACAGTCAGAAATGGTGACTGAAACGTCTTCGCCAAATTTGAAGCACAAACTGCGCATCGTATTGCGACCCAAAATAATTAAATTTTATATTTATTATCTAATTTATTAAATAAAAAATATTTAATATATTTAATTATATTGTTTATCGAAAACGTTCTTGCTAATAACGCAATTATTGAGTTAAATTCTTTTTACGGATAAAGTTATCGGAAAAAATTTATAAAGAAATAACAAACATTTTAAATAAAATGGATGAAACAATATATTAAACAGTCGTGTAAATATCATTTTTATTGGAAAATGATTTGGAAAACAATGGCGTAAATTTCGTACTTTGAATCGTCCGATAAGTGGCTCAAATGAGTCCCGAACCGATAGTTATCAAAAACTATATAAAAGTTACACATAAAACCCTCAACTTTGAAACATATTACATTTAGTTTAAAAGTTTAATATCAAATCTAAATATTTTAATTTTTTTTTAATTTTCAATCTCTCAATAAACCACATTCTTCATCTTCCTCTCTCTATCCCCCAAAAATATCTGGCCACCGCGGCTGCATCGACCACAACCAGCCGACTGCCGGCCACCATTGCTACAGCCGTCGGAATTTTTTTTTCCGGACGATGGCCGAAACCAATGTGTTTCTCTTCGCTCGATCTACCGTTCCTCATTACTCATTCACCTCACCCGTTTTTCCTCCCCTCCTTCGCTGCTGTCACACACCGCATCCAACACCACCATCAACGCAACATAGGGTTGCGTGTGGTTGTTCATTATCGGCACCATGGGGAGCGTTTGGATGGGTTCATGCACCATGGTCGTTTGTTGGTCGTAAAACTCCAAGTAGGTGCGTTTCGGTTTGGCAGTCACAAGACTACCACTAGGATGCGTTTGACAACCCACCAACACAAGCTAAGGTGTTTGTTTCGGTGGTTCCACGGCAGCAGAAAAAGGGTCGGGTCAAACCACCCAAAAAGGGTCCGTTTGGTTTGTACCACCGCCATAGGGGGTGCGTTGGGTTTTCAGCCGGGTAGAGTGCGTTGGGTTTGTGTTTTCATCGAGTAGGGTGCGTTGTGGTTTATTATAACACCACAAAAAGGGTGCGTTTTGGGGTTACAGCCAAGGGGGTGTTCGTTTGGGGGTGGCAGCCACCACCATGGGATGCGGTGGGTGGCAGCCACCACCATAAAGGGGTGTTTGTTGACTGGGTTTTCACCAAAAAGGGGTGCGTATGGTTTATAGCAAAAGGGGGTGTTTGGTTTCGGACGTTGGACAGCCCAAGGGGTGTTTGTTTCGTGGTTAACAGCCCACGGGGGGCGGAACCAGGGGGGCAGTTTGGTTAGGGGCAATACCCACCAATTGTTAAACAAAAAAACGGTGTGTTTGGTTTGGACAGAAACACTAAGGGGTGTGTTTGGTTGAACAGGAAACCGGTTAGGGTGCGTTTGGTTGGTTTAGCAGAAATAGGCGCGTTTGGATTAACGAAACAACATAGGGTGAGTTTGGTTTACAAAAATGGACTCATAATTATATTTCAAGACTTTATAAATAATAAAACGGAACTAAGTGGTGGTTAATGGTTAAATAATCGTAATATATATTAAATTGTTTAGTTATAAATATATATAAATATATATTTAAAACACATGGATATTGCAACACGGTTTGTTTGAATGAAAAAGTGGAATAAACATTAGATTTTATAATATGGAAAAACATTATAAAAACAAAATGTCATGACGAAATATATTTTATTTAGTATGTTTTACTAAAAAAATGATATTATTTTAGAATCGATAAAGTGGACTAAATTATATTTGTAAGATTATTAAAATTATAACTATAAATAATCCTGACAACGGAACGAAAACTTATTTTTACATTGATAGAACGGTTTTAGACGTACCTGTCGAAGAATCGAATATATTTTATAAAATATTTATTTATAATTTTATAATGCTTATAAACTGTTACAAACATGTTTGATTAATCATTACGATAGACATGTGTCAACCTTTGTACAGGCCTTTTCATTAATTAAATGGTTGTCAAAACTAATTGGTTTAATTAATCTAATTCACAATTTATTACATATTACCTGTTAGGTATATGATACTTTTCTTAATCTTTGATCGATGTGTTTGTTATATAATTCACGGTAGAATTATTTAAGGGTAATTTTTTAATAAGTAATATATTAAAGAATCTATAATACTCACGTTGCGTTACTTTTTATTATTTATTTAACCAACAACAATATTACGACTTTAAATCTATATCTTTTTAACAACATGTGCGTTGATATAGTTTCCATCGGGTAATCACAAATTTCTTTTTCCTAGGCTAGTGGGTCTTAGACGTTATGATGAGTTGCAAATTCATCGATCGAGCGCGTCGTCTTCCTCTTCCGTTTGTATTGTGCATATTAGATGCCTATCTGCCAAACTTTAGTCATTCATTCAATGTGAGTTTCATATACACCTCGCTTTTCAATCTTTTGAATGTTTATAAACCCGCGAGGGGGATACATGCTTGTCTACAAAACTCTTTTTACTTACTGTGTATCTTATAAACAAAGTGATTGTTTTTACAGGTATTATGAGTTTTCATAGACTCACTTTTACTCGTTTTTTGGTTAACGGTATATATATTTTTGGGATAGAATATTATGAATCAATTTTATAAATGGACACAAGTGGATCAGTTTTATATTATGTTTACGTGTGGCCTAAGTAGCGATAACCCAATTGAGCCCCTTTATCATGAACTGTCATTTGCATAGATTTAGTTGTGAATTACTTTATGTGAGCGCGGAATTTTATAAATAGATCTATTTGGGAATCGACCCCCTCCCCATTCGGGTGACTAGATATCACGGGACCTCCTACGAAAGTTTATAACATGGTCGAATTTGGAGATGTTTCGGGTTTAGACATCTAATCTGGGGCTAGAAATTGCATTATTATTTATTACAAAGAAAGATCGTCGGCTTCAGTGTTCATGAGCTTGGAACGTTAATCAGGGTTTTTGAGTTTGCATTCTTGTTGTTTCAGCAGGGTTTTGTTTATATGTTGTGTTAGTTTCTTTGGCTTTATCCACCGGGGAAATTCTTATGTACCTATATTCTACGTTTTGGCGACTATTTGGAGATTTAAAAGGTTGGCATGTTTAGGCAACTGTTGATTTTTTGAAAACCATATATATATGTTGAAAGGACATTTAAGTATTAATGGTCATATATACTTTGGAAATTTGGGTTATTATATTCATATCTAAACTAAGCTATGAACTCACAACTTTAACGTTGACGGTTGTGAAAGCTTGTTTTTCTCAGGTGAATTAGATGCTTGGATTATCTGTTGTGCATTGGTAGTCTAAATTGACAAGATTTCATAATTGGATTTGTACAAATGATCAAATCTCGTTGTGTCGTTTCAAGGCTTTTCATGTGTTGCATTATGGGACAACTATTATTTGTTTTAGAAAATCATAGAGATTGTTTTACAAACGACAAATTTAGAGGTCGTTCTTTTGTATCTAGCGTTGTCGTATTATGAAGTAGCACACCCCATGTGGTATTCGCTGCGTTGTAGGATTTTTGGGTGTGTTATAGATTTCCTTTCAGATATTGCTCTCGAGCATAATCACTATTTTAAGTTTAGGGATTAGGTTAATGAGGACACTCTAGGATACCAAAGGCCTTGTTTGGGTTTGCCCTTTAATACCCTAAAAATTCTCTTGAAAACTAAGATGGAGGTTTTTTGAGTGTTCCTGAATGAATCCTAGGTACACGCACAGGACTGCTAACATATTATCAGGCCTGAAGCAGTCATGTTATTTAAAGCACAATCATGGTTCTATAAATGATGGATATCCACTTCCCTGGCTTTCCTTCTTCCTTGACTAAGGCTTCTGGGTCTTCATTTGGTTGTACTAGAGTCATTAACAATGACAACAGTCATAGCTTCTTCAGAATTTCTGCAACATATTTCTCCTGAGCTTTTATAGATACCATTACTGCTTTCGGTTTGACTTGTAATCCAAGAAGATGGTGAGCTCTCCCTAGAATCATCTGAAAATCTACTCGTCATGAATGCCTCACAATTATCACACCAAGATTTTTTGTAGAACCAAAGGAATGATATCATCCACATAAAACTTGTACTAATATGATATATTGTCTTGTCCTTTTTATGAAAACGAGTCTTACAATAGTTCCTCTTTGTATCCATTCTTCAACAAGTAGAAAGTAGATAAGTCGGATACTAGGCTTCTGGGTGCTTGGTGTTGTAACCATAGAGAGCTTTCACACTTTGTAGACCTTCTGAGGATATTTAGGATCGCAAGAGAAAACTGGGTGGTTGAGACACATAGACCTCCTCATAATTTTGTCCATAAAGGGAATGGCACTTTTCACATTCATTTGATACACTATGAAGCTCATGTAAAAGGCAAAGGCTAAAAAGATCCTAATGGCTTCAATCCTGGCCACAGGAGCAAAAACTTCATCATAATCTATCCCTTCCTCTTGCCTATGTCCCTGGGCAACTAACCTTGCTTTATTTCTGACCACAATACTCTATCATCCTTCTATTTCTATAAACCTTTTGTGTTTGTTATCAATTGCCTCTTACCTTAAGAAATCTACACGAATCCAAAACTTTCTGAAGCTTGAACTGTCAGTAATTCTTCTTGCATAGCATTAACCCAACTTTCATCTTCAAGTGCTTCTGAGATCTTCTGGGTTCATTTTGAGACAAGGAACAAGCAATAAACATTTGCTGGAAGTCCTTATGATTATTTCTCCTTTGCTTTTGAATATAACTTACAAAAGCATGGGCTTCAAAACTTTTAGACACTTTACTTCTTGTTTGAGCTGCTGATTGTGAATCTCCAAGAATGAGAGTTAAAGGATGAATAGAGGTAATCCTTGATGTGGGAATAGGATTAACATTCACAACAATTTCTAAATTTGTGAAGTCAGCCACTACACCCTCATCATCATAAGAGGAATTTGTAAAAATACAATCAGTAGGATTTTGGTAAATATCCTCAAGTGCAGGTATTTCGACAGTCCTCTGGTCGAAAATAGTTTGGATCAGAGGAAGGGATAGTCCAGCATAAGTACTGGCAGTACATAAACAAGGTTTGTGTAACAGTATTAACTATGTTAGTACTACTAGCTTTAGCAGCTCCTACTTGTAGAAGCAAATTCTTAGTTTTTTGAGCAAACTCCTTCTTGAGAGCTTTAGCTGCATCATTAGCATCCTTTTCTTGCCTCTTAAGTCTTTCAAGTTCATCCAAAAAGACTTGATCCCCCTTATCTACAGGCTTCTCATATGTCTTTAAGTCAGGATGTTTGTTAGGTGTTTCACCTGCATCCTTTGCTGTTCATCTCTATACTGTTGAAGAATAAGAAGACCATATAGGTAGTACAAAGTAGCCCTGAGCAGATTCATCCACTTTTTCAGAATCACATGTATCAATATTATCTTGTGTACCTGCATTGTGATTAGCTTCTTATGGACCGGCATGTTTGTTAGCTTGATTCTTTGATCTCACAGGTAGATAATTCATTGAACCAGTTAAATAATCAAGATCAAACAGCTAAGTTGGTCCTTTTCCTGCAACATTTGGTTTATTTTCTAAAAATGTTATGTGCAGGTTTTCCTCAACTCTCTTGTTTTCTAAAATGTATACATTAAAACTTGCTTTGTAGGAAGAAATATGCACTAAAAACCCTTATATATGATTTCCCTATAAACTTGGGCCCAGATGGTCAATGGTATTCAGGATGGTCAAATGGCACCCAAAAGGTCTATGTTGCTTATGATTGGAATTTTTACCTGTTACAGTTCATAAGGTGTTTTTTATGAGGTTGATCATAATACCCTATTAAGAACATTACAAGCAGTACTAACTGCTTTAACCCAAAAAAGTGTAGGTAAAAATGTTTCTGCTTAGCGTTGTCTTAGCAGCCTCTTTTAAGGGTCTGTTCTTTTCTTTCTGCTACTCCATTTTGTTGTGGGTTCTGACTTACTGTATTCCCTCTTAATCCCTTTTGACCCACTAATTCAATAAATCACTGTTCTTAATATTTTTGTAACCATTTATATTCTAATTGTTTAAACCTCTTGATTTAATTGGTTTTCTTTTTGTTCTTATAAAGTCCGTAAGGATTCCACAGTTTCATCTTAGTTCTTAAGAAGAAACACCCAACTAACCTGCTTAAAATCATAGTGATAACAGGCAATAAGTCTTAGGGTTTAAGCTCTTATAGATGTAGGGTCCAATTAATTTAAAACATATCCATATGAAGAAGAAGCTGTAGGTCGTGACTAATAGAGCTTAAGGATTTGGGCCTTAAGGAGGCCTTGTGTTGCTTTCCTTTCTGACAAGCAACACAAGTGTGGTTATTTTGAAAAATTTTTGAAGGTAAACCTCTTGCAAGGTTTCCCTTCACAAGTTTATTTAAAGTTCTTTTAAATTAAAAGACCAAACTCTATGAAATTTGTTAGCTTCATCAATTGTGGCATTGCAATTAAACAATACTAAACCTCCTGAAGGAACAATGTTCTCTAAATTTGAAATTGTACATATTGTTTTGTTTTGGGACTCTAAGTAATACTTAATTTTCTGCCGGTAATCAAACTTTTTTTTAAATTTTTATTCTGTTGTTTTTTTTTTTTAGGAGACATAACAAGACATTCAGAGTCAGTGAAAAGAACTTTGTCTTCCTTGTCACACATTTGTGACTCAGAAAGAGATTAAATGGCTTAAAGTTCTTTCACAAAGCACCACATCCTCAAATATATAACTTTCCTTGTTTTAGTTTCCTTTACCAGTTATATACCATTTACTTCCTCAAAAGCAACAGGGAGGACACCCATTAAAGTCTTGATAGTCAGCAGGTAGGCTTGTTTTCCAGTTCATGTGCCTGGAACATTCCATATCAAATAATCCCTTTGTGCTTTAACGCTCTGTGTGGATAATCCTGCACATAAAATGAAAGAGATTAGTTTCTTTAGGGGATCCAAGCCTGTGTAGGTTGAGTCTGCTTGAGAATCTTTGAAAGTGATAAAACATTTTATAAAACTTGATCCCTATATTAGACTGCTGAGGGCTTAAAGCTGTTTCCCTTTGTGCCCCCTATAGTTGTTAAATGCATTACCTTTAGCAGATTATTTAACCTTTGTTTTATATAATATTTGTTCTAAGTGATGTTGTGTTTATTAAAAGACCTTGAAATGATGTATGAGCTTTTATTGAAAACAGTTGTGGGTCTTACTCTATTATTAATAGGGCGTTAACATATTAATATTTCATAGCTGCAACTAGTTAGTTACTGACCTATCTGTTTATAAATTGGCCTAGCAGTACTAAACTTTGTTAGTACAGCTAGCTCTAGCAGTTTTAATCTAGAATTTTGCACAGTTCTAGTTAGTACTACTGTTGGAACAAATTGGTTTTTTTGTTTCATCTTTGCACATTGTTCATATTAGTTAATCTCTCTTTGACTTGACTGGTATTTCTCATGTATGTTTAACTTGCTTGTTTAGCCATTCCTTTTCATGAAAATCACATTCTCTAATTAGATGACGAAAAACTTCCACATACAAAAACATGTCTTGCAGTAAAACCCATATCCCAAACCTTTCTTATCAACTCTAGGATATTTACCATGTGTGAATTTATTCTGAACAGTTTCCCTAGGAGTTTTTACTTGCTTATTAATGCTAGCAAAACTAGGTTGTTCCTATTCTTTTATAGGTTGAGACACATGTTCTCTTTCTTCTAAGTCAATTACTCTATTATTGGAGCATCAGGACCTACTTTAGGTTGATCTAATATGTGGGTTTAATTAACTGTTGGTTCAGTTCAAAGATTCATGTGTTGAACACTACTATCTGATTCACAAGTTTCAAAGTCACTGGTTTGGATTCAGAATTCACTAAGGTTGAGACTGTTTCTGGACCATATGTAAATTGAGTGTATCTATTTCTTACATCAGGTCCTGATGGGCATGTAATTAATGTCATGGGTGGGGGTTACAACATGGCATTCCTCCTGCTGTAAACAAAACTTATCATTACAAAGGTTGTTTTCTAACTCACTTCCTTATTCTAAATAAACACTTTGTAACACTTCATTTTCTTAGCTCAAAAATACATCATAATCTGTGATCCCTATACCAAGCCAAACTTATCATTTGGCATCATTTTGGGTCTTTAAGCAGTTTACCAAGATTTTTTGAAGAGTTGTGCCTTTTTTTCTACTTTAGCTTTTAAATTTCTTTTTTTTTTGTTCTTTGCCAAACAGTTTCTTATGGTATGTTTGGACATCAGTTTTATCATCTCAAGTCTATTTTCATAAAACCTCTATTTTTTTTCATACAAAGTTGACCTTGTTGGATGAGCAACTTTATTGTGCATCAACTTTCTTTAGACTGTGTATATGCCTTATTTCTGTTTTCTCACTTTAGTAGTTCTCTTTGTGAATCATACAATTTTTAAGTTTAGCATAAGACTCTTTGCCACTCATGTTGAACATGAATTTCCCGCTGTGTCTGAGCCTGAGCTGTTGATGCCATCAAAGCTTACATTTCTTCTTCTTCTGAAGTGACGGTACTAATCTTCACTTTTCCATCAATAGTCACTAATGCTTTAGAGTCCTCCTGCTTACTAGATCTTCTACCATCCTTGTTGCCAGAGTTCCAAGCATCTCTCCTCCTACCATCTTGATTTCCCTTGGTTCTACACCCTCTAGCAAAATGACCTGTCTTGTGGCAATTATAGCACTCGACTTTGGTTTTATCAAAACCAACTGGTTCCTTTGCATCAAACTGTAGCTTTATGCTAGTCTTTTTGTAGAACTTTTTCATTCTCATTGAAATCATGGTCACCTGCCATTTCAAGTCCATTTCTTCTAAGTCAAATTCATCAATCTGTTCCAAGTTCTCATGATCTAATTGAGGGAAACTGGATTGATTAGCAAGTAAGGAGTATGATGAAGTTTGTCCATACTGTGAGTTTTGACCTGAAGTATTAGAAAGACTATAAGTGGTACTAACATCATTAGTACTGCTGGTGTTCTAGATTATAATGCCTCATTTTGGTGCTAGGGAGGATGCAGTTAGATAGAACTATTATCATCATTTCTCAAAAAATCTTAGAGTATTATTACAGATCATCAAAGCTGAGACTGTCCACTCCTGGTTTGGTTATCATGTTAAGGAAACTTGAGGGACAGGCAGATGGTAGTGATCTATGAATTTCTTGATTTGCTTCCTTAGTGGTACAACCTGCTCCAAGAAATCCTTTATAGACTCAGAGGACTTTGGAACTATCATAGCCTTTATGTAACCCTTCTAAGGTCTTGGATTACAGAGATTCCTTCAAACTGTTGCTTTAAGATTTACTTCTGCATCTTCTTTGATTCGTTCAGTTCCACCAAATTGGATATGATGCATCATCCCACATTCTTTGCCATCAGTCATCTTATGAAATTTAGTAAGATGATCTTCTGGTAAAGCCATAAGCAAAGTGGTCCTAGCTTTTCTTTCTCTTTCTCTGGCTAGGATCTCTTCTGTAGTCCTTGGAGGTAGAACCTTAATTTGACCTTGTGTATCTGTGGTGATTGATACTAGGACCTATTCCCATGTTTGTATAAGTTCCAGATTTGGATAGTCTGTATGAGCCAAAATAATGTTCCATTTTCATGGCCCATATATTGTATTCTCCCTTTTTGAGAATAGGAAGTTTGATGGTTGAGACAGTATGAGGAGTTTGTTGTGTTGGTGTTTGTGATGATGATGGTGGTGGTGGAATTTCATCTTGTGATCCAGACATGATTAGTTTCGAAGAAGTATAGCTGGTTTTGTTTGTTCTTCTTACTCAGAGTTTCTCACAGGCTCTGATACCATTTGTGAGTCCCAAACTGAACGATCCTTTACAGCTGCTTAGGTGTGATAAGCAAACATGTATTAAATACTGAATGACTATATTAAAAACTCAACTATGAACACTTATTGCTATTTTGCGGAATTTACAACATAGTATTAAGAAGAACTATGAAAAATTATAAACTTGATTCTCTAGTAATCTGTTTAAAGTGATTACAGATTACTAAACTTCGAGATTATGATTGTATGTGATGTATATGAAACTTCTCTTCCTAACTATGCCTCTGAGGGATCCTTTATGACTAAGGCTAAGACCTAATAGGCTTACAAAACTCATAAAGTAAATAATATCTTTTCCTATAATATCTCATATATCTCTTAAACGGTACTAACTATTTCTACTAACGGTACTAAACTACTGATCTGTTCTTAATACTTTATACTGTCAGTACTAAACTATAACTATCAGTACTAATATTAAATAACGGTACTAAGTTAGTAAAATAATGCCTTAAAAGATAGTCAATGCTTCATTGCATATACAAGGGTGCATTGTTAACCTTATAAGTTTTTAGCAAACTATCAGCTTCAGGGATTTGAGATATCTTTACCAGTGCCGTTTGCTTGGAGAAGCCACTCTTTGTTTTAAAAACATTGTGAGTTGATTACCATACAGTTTTGGTAAACTGTCAACCATCTACGGATTTGGAGAAGTCTTTACCATAAGCGTTTGCTGTTGGACTAGCAAGTTTTAGGCATGTTATGCATGGTGAAACTGATGGACATTTGTTGTGTGGTGATTAATCCAAACACTTAAAACAATCCTTCCCAATTCCATCATAGATCCATAGTTCACAATATATGCTCATGATACTGAGGATGACTCATCACTTTTTACCCAGCTTGCTTCTCAATCGTCTTTCAAGGTGTTGATTAACCAACTTCATTCCATTGTTTCCATCTAGAAGCTTCATCTTGAGCATTACTTGGCAAGCATCTTTTGACAAAGGATATTTTCTATCTGGTAAATTATATATATTGTAGTTGCTATCCTATGTGTGTTAGGCAATGTACTTTGGCAAAAGTGGTTAGGAACTCAATTATTTATTTTTGTTGACGTGGCAAACTCCAGATTGCATCATTCATATGAAGGTGGATCAAATCATGGTCTTGAGATCACCCCAAAGTACTTTTGTCTACTTCTACTTCAGGTCTATTTGCCCCAATACTTCTTTATCACCATGCTGTACAAACTCTACTAAGTTCGTCTCTTGAAAAGTCTTTAAGTATGTGGCTCCAAGAGAGACTTAGCTATTCGTGCTATATACAATGTCTTGCTAAGTCACACAATGTGAATTACAAGATACATTTTAAGAGTCCTTCGCATTATCCTTGTGATTTTGCCAGAACATCAGAGTGAATTCATTCACAATGAAGATGGAAATCCTGCTTGAGCCAACATCAAACAAGCTCATGGTAGGTAACTTGTGCGATTCTTTATGAATCAAACTTGTGACAACTGGAAAGAAACGATGGTGCGATTCTATAAGAATCAAACTTGTTCCAGGAAATGGATCAACGGTTGTTAATGAATTTTTGAAATGATAAACACTCTCGGTGTGTCACAAAAACAATTTTGTAAGTGATACACCGATTGATTTTCAAATCAATTTTCTATATCAATCGGTGAGATAGTAACTCACTGGTTCACTCTTATCGTGCTGTCTGCTTTGAGACGTTCCGATAATGAGAACATGCTGAGTACGATGAATCTAATACTTATGTGTTAGAAAGATTCAATACTACAGCTGGAAATCCTGTCAAGAAGATTCTTCTTAAATTGAATCTATCTGATCACAGGTCGATCCTCACGGATCCGAAGGTTTCTCCAACCAAACCTGGGCGAATGACAAAGCCATATTCGTCCCCCTGCTTTATTGCTAACTGTTTTATGCAGGCTATTTAAAATGGTGGTGGAGGTCCCTGATTCCAGCTGGCTCACAAGATCCATAGCCACATGCTCATACCCGACCGACAAACATAAAGACATCATGAAAGCTCAAGTACATGTTTCAAGACTTCCGCTACTCTGATACCACACATCTTTCTAGAAGTGTCGAAGTGTTAAAGTTAAAGAATTTCAAGAAAGATGCAACATTAAAGCTTTTCAAGAATGGTATGAGCATGTCGGTCCAGAAGTCGCAAGTCCACAAGATGGCAAAGTTTCAAGATGGCAAAGAGATTGTGCTTGGTTGATGATCTCAAGATGCTCAAGATCACAATGTCAAATACAAGTTCAAGGAACAAGCTCAATCCAAGAAGTCAATGATCACTACAACATATTCACAAGAGAAAGTCAAGAGTGCGAGCTAAAGACTAAAGATAAAGCATAGTATGCTAGGTTTAAAGTTTTTAAATTGGAGTGACCTCCCTTAGGGGGAGATTGTTGGAAACACGAAAAGTGTCGGTCACTTCCAAGTTGTAACAGGTCTTAGCTCGTAGTTAGTATAATGATTAGATTAGTAATCTAGTCTGGCCCAAGGCCCATGGGAGGCCCAACTAAGCCCATAGCCGGCCTCCATAGTAGTATATAAGTCCCTCTCCTAGTCTTGGAGAGGGTTGGTTGTTCCATTTTTCCATTTACTTCATTTATACAATTCATCCATTTTCCATCCAATCTCTCTCTAACATCACAACCCACATCTCACTCTTGTTCTTGGTTTGATCTTAAGATTACTAGTATTCTACATTTTTCTACACATCTGTAATAATGTTTAAGTCGATACAAAAAAACCTAAAACTAATCAAATATGTTCCAAAACGTGCAAAAACGTTCGAAAACGTTCAAAACGGGCAAAAATAGTCAAAAACACTTAAAACAGACGAAAACAGTCGAAAACGAACGCAAACGGAAGAAAACGGACGAAAACGATCGAAAACATACGAAAACAGATAAAAACGTTTGAAACGGCCGAAACGGTCAAAAACGGAAGAAAACGGACGAAAACGAACAAAAACGGACGAAAGTGGTCAAAAACGGACGATAACGGTTGAAAATGAACGAAAACAGACGAAAACGTTTAAAGACGGACAAAAACATACGAAAACGTTTAAAAACGGTCGAAAACATTTAAAAACGAATGAAAACGTACGAGAACGTTTGAAGACGAACGAAAACGTACAAAAATAAACGAAAACGGTCGAAAACAGACAAAAACGTTTAAAAACGTATAAAAACACTAGGAACAGATGAAAACGTAAAGAAGTACGAAACATATAAAAACGTATAAAAATAGATAAAAAGGATCACGAATGATAGACGATAAAAAAAATTCATCCGCTAGACCCGTCTAATCCCCTCAGGATACCCACTATATATTTTAAGTGAGGCCCGTCTAGACCCGTTCAGAGACCCAACTAGACCAATCTATAATATTAAGAGAGAAATGTCAGACCCAACTAGACCTATCTATAAATATTAAGGGAGACCCAACTAGACCATCCCTTAAACATATTTACCCAACTAGACCCAAATTTAACCGATAGGTCTCAAATTGCCACCTCTAATAATAATATACAGAGTACGTTTTTAGTTAGACATAACTATAGTGTGGAAGAGAATAATTAAGTTATAATAGTGTGAGGCGTGGCGTAGCGGCATAGCCAAGCTTCAAGTTTTAATGTGAGGCGTGGCGACATGACGTTTTTAAGGCGTGACATAAGGCGAAAAAATATATTTATAGATTTATATTTTCATGATAGCAAGGTGCTCCCCTTTATTTGAATACCCACCTATGGCTTTGATTGTTATTACTTTTGCAGGAGCTATGACGTCATTCTTGCGGCAACTACTGGAATATTATAGAACGATCTAAAGAGGGTCATAGCTTATTCAACTTTATATCATATTTTATAATTATATGAGTGCAAAATATTATAAAATTCAAGTCTCAATCTAAAATATTAGTAAATCCAAGTCCAAATCTCAAATATTAGAAAATTCCCTAAACACTTCAAAAAACTCGCAACGCCTTACGCATTATGCTCCCTTTTCACGCCTTAACTCACGCCACGCTAGCATCGATGCGCTTGGTCTATTCCGTAACGTAACGTAACCCTCACGCCTTTTAAAGCATGGTGGATAATTTGTCAGGTTATTTTCATATATGTTAAAACACTTAGAAATTTATTTTGTCCTTTGATAAAGCTAAGTCGCTTGTTATCAATATTTTAAAAGGCGCGTTATGGCGGCGCTAAGGCGCGAGGCGCAACGTCTACATTACGAAATAGATTCAAGCATCCGCCTCTAAGGCGTTTGCATGAGTTGAGACGTGAAAAGACGAACAAAGCGTAAGACGTGAATGATTTTTTTTAAACTGCAATTAAGTATCTCACATTATATAAACCACAAATCTATCTCACAATGTTCTAAGTAGGACTTGAACCTACAACCATTTGGTTGAGGAGCTTCACACACACCTTGAGGTATAAAATTTGAGATTTTAACTTAGATTTACTAATATTTTGGATTGAGCATTGAATTTAATAATATTTACCACTTATATAATTATAAAATATGATATAAATCTATAAATATTTTTTGTCGTCTTAAGTTACGTCTTAAAAACGTCATGTCGTCACGTCTCACGCTAAAGCTTGAGGCTTGGCTATCCCGCTATTCACGCTATGTTATTATAACCTTGGCTTGTATTGTCTTTAAAATTATCCATAATACATTCAAGTGCAGTGCCCTGCAACTAAATCATCTAACTTGTATTAAATTGCCTAGATTACCTCATTGACAAATATATTTTACATTTTTACGCAAATTTCTTACATTACCCTGAACTTTACAAGTTTAATACATGTCCTACATTGCTAATATATTTTTATCTTTTGTCATTTCTGTTTGTGAATATAGACTTTTTCAAGTAACCAAGTATTTTGATTACATATAAAAAAAATATGATATTACAACATTGAGACGTAAACTACAAAATGCAAGCTAAATGAAAGAAAAAAAAACACTACGTAATACAAAAATTTTATTTTTAAAAAGCCTTTTTGGGGCGCTGGTCACCTATCTAAAAAGAAGAATGTGATGTTTCCTATATAGTTTCTTAGTTCGGTGTATACACCACATAACGTTCATTATTCATTAAAAATGATATTTACGTTCAGCAAAACGTTCAACAAATATGCATGCAATGAAATTTTGTGGTTTGATGCTTGAATCACCAATTTCAATAAGATCTGTATGTCCTAAGGCAACAAAGAAAAATTTAAAATATCTTAGTAATAAAAATATATATAATGCAGAAAAGAAACAAGGAATTGAAAAGACAATCGATGCTGTCAAATGCGAAAGAACGTTCATATGCATTCAAGTGTAATAGTATTAATGATACGCTTTGAATTGTTTTATAAATGTGAACATGTGAAATGAAAGACGATATTCTTGGCAAAGTTGTAACGCGATGCATGGGTCTATTGGTTCAACTTCCATTGAACTACGATTTTTTTTTTTTTTTTTTTTTTTGTTTTTTTTATTTGGTTTTTTTTTTTTTTTTTTTTATTTTTTTTGGGTAATTTATAGTCCAAAGTGTGATTAGGTTTTGTTGTCATATTCTAGTGTCTTTTTCATTAGTTATGCTTCATATGAGCTTTATTACTAATATACACATTAGGCGTTAAATACGAAGTCGTTTTGACTGTGGGTCACTTGCTACAGTAACGGGTTTTCATTTTGGCCCAGCCCGATTTTAGTTTTTTTTTTAAATATTTTGTTTTTGTTTTTTTAATTTGTATGCACAAAGTAGGATGGAAAAAAAATATTACAAAAGTTCTGATTTATTCAGATAAAAAAAATACCACGCTGAAATATCTAGATACCTAATAACTTTAAAATAAATCGATATGGACCATAAACGTACAACCCATTATATTAAAAAAAAACCCATATAACAAAAAAAAAAACACTTTAAACATGAGGCCTAACACATAAGCCATATAAAAAAATTATTACTAATATACACATTTGTCGACAAACTAGCCTAAAATTCGCATAAAATGTGGCCCAAAATCTGGCCCAAAGTAAAAAAAAAAAAAAAACTAGCCCAAAATTAGCCTGAAATCTGGCCCAAAGTAAAAAAAATACAAAACGGTCCCTCAACTTTTAAACTATTACGATTTTCTTACACAAAAAATCCGTAAAAAAAATTAAGACAAAAAAAACCGTAAGTTATATGTTCACAACTTTTAACATCATCGGCCAAATAAAAAGAATATCGAACCGTCCCAAAAGAAAGAAAATATTCGGGAAGAAAAAAAAAAAAAAATTAACCCGTTCCAACGCAAAAAACAAATTCCCAAATCATACAAAAAAAAGAAATATCCGGGAAAAAAATTAGCAAAAAAAACCCCAAAAATAGCCTAAAATCTGGCCAACTTAAAACAAATATGCAAACGGACTCACACCTTTTAACTATTTACGATAATCTATACACAAAAATTCCCGTGAAAAAAAATTTACAAAACCGTCCCCAAAAAAAGACAATATTCGGAAAATATAACCGTCCCTAACGCAAATTTTTTTCCCCGCATCTACAAAAAAAGAAAATATTAAAAATTAGCCCCGCATAACTTAGTTCGGCTAAAAAAAACCCCCCGAAACGTAAAAAAATATTATTCGGAAAAAATTAACCCCGCCGCAACGCGCAAGTTCATTTGCTTGTTAGTAACGATCATGGTATCAACGCGTTCAAAGACGGAGCTATGTAGTAACTTGGGTTGGCCAAGGCCCACCCAAAAGTTCTCATAGTTTTCTTGTTTATACTACACATTTGAATAATTTGATGGTGGAGCTGTGTTTGGCCCACCCAATGTCAACACACGAAATGACATATTTCATAACCTTTTCTTTATCATATAGGAATATATGTTCTTCCACATACATGTATGGGTATTTTATCAAATGAGCTCATCCTTCAGCTACCAAGATGATTACATTAGATAGGTTTCGTGATTACGATTGTTAACATGTTGAACGTTCCTCTTGATTTCTGGATTACTATTTGTTCGAAATCCAATGTCATTTTCCATCTTTGATTTGACTGGTTTAATGCATTGCAACAAACCTCATTAATTGTATACGAATTCAAATTTTGAATGGTCTGGATTCGATGACTTGGTCTCAAAATCTTGGAATTCTTTTACTCTTGATGATTCCAATGGTATGATTCGGTTTAAAAAAAGCTTCAAATGTTGAAGAAGGAGATTCGAGCATGGACTTTGGATTTCAAAAGGTATCAGGCAGGTCTTTCTAAAGATCTTAAATCTAAATTGTGTGACATTGATAAAGTGTTGGATCAAGGTGGAGTTACCGACGACATTCTTTTGTCTCGTTTGGAAGTCTTGAAACAATTACACGATGTTCAATCTTCTAACAACCGTGATATCATGCAAAAGGCGAAAATTCGCTGGGCAATCGAGGGGGACGAGAACTCCAAATACTTTGATGCTATCATTAATAAAAAAATGCGCCAATCTTTCAGTTAAAGGTATTATGGTAGATGGTGATTGGATTGTCGAACCTGATCTTGTTAAACAAGAGTTTAGAAGGCACTTTACGGACAGATTCCAAGACCCGGGTTCTAGACGAGGTAGTCTTAACTTTCCTTTTCCTAATCGTCTCAATAATGATCAGATCTTAGAATTGGAATCTCCGATCTCAAATGAAGATATTCGCACAGCCGTGTGGGGTTGTGGAGTTGATAAATCCCCTGGGCCGGACGGTTTTACTTTCGAATTTTTTCGTAAGTATTGGACCGTTGTTGGGCCTGACTTTTGCATAGCTGTGAAATGGTTTTTTGATCATGGAGATTTTGCTATTGGATGCAACTCTTCGTTTGTGGCCCTCATCCCTAAAGTTCTTGATCCGAAAGTTGTTAGTGACTACCGTCCCATCAGTTTAATTGGAAGCCTTTACAAAGTCGTTACTAAGATCCTAGCTTCTCGGCTTTCCTTGGTTATTTCGGATCTCATCTCAGATGTTCAGACTGCATTCCTTCCTAATAGACAGATTCTCGATGGTCCTTTTATTATCAATGAAATCTTAGCTCGGTGCAAACTTAAAAAGCAACAAGCCATGATTTTTAAAGTCGATTTCGCCAAGGCTTATGATTCCGTTAGATGGGATTATCTTGATGATGTTCTCATCTCTTTTGGATTCGGTCCTAAATGGCGTTCATGGATTCGTGGAAGTCTGTCTTCAGGGAAGGCCTCTATTTTAGTTAACGGGAGTCCGACTACTGAATTTCATTTATACCGAGGCTTGAAACAGGGGGACCCCTTAGCTCCCTTTTTGTTTTTACTCATTATGGAGTCTCTCCACTTATCATTTTCCCGGGCAGTTGAAGCGGGAATTTTTAAAGGATACAAGATTGACCCTTCTACTACGTTGTCTCATTTATTCTACGTCGACGACGCAGTATTTATTGGTGAGTGGTCTCATTCTAACTTAAAGGGTATCATGAATATTCTTCGATGCTTCTCCTTACTTTCTGGTATGTCAATAAATATTCAGAAGAGTCATCTTCTTGGTGTCGGTATCCCAGATAATTGTGTGGCTGAAGCTGCTAAGTCTATTGGTTGTTTGATAATGAAGTATAATGTCATGTATTTAGAAGACAACTAGTATTTAGATGTATTATGATACTTATATGGATGAATGAAGTATAATGTCATGTTATTGTCATTTTACTTACTAAGCGTTTCTTTTACCGTTATAGTTGTTGATGTTTTCTGTAGGTTGTACCCCCAAGTGTCGTAAAATGGTTTGTAAAAGATATTGTCAAGTGTCCAAGTCTAGGTCTTGGTCGTAAAGTAATAATTATATAAGTTGTTTAAGAAGTTGCATGTAAAATGGGTCAAAATGGGCGTTTGGCATAACCTCGTGAGGTGTGTTTTTGCGGGTCATTTAGATCAAGTATGTATTTGAAAATGAAGTATATGTTATAGTAAGGATTTCTGGAAAGTTTCTTTTATTTTAGAGTTCCGAAAGTATGGTTTTCAGAATATAGAAAAGTGCACAAGTATAGCTTGCCTTGTAAAGTTTCTGCAGGAACCATATAGCCATATGGCATATGTTGAGCTCAGAAATTTCTGCAGTGGCTATATGACCATATGGTATTTCTACTTACGGCCATGTGCCAATGTCATAGTATAAATGGATAATTTTCTAGTCATGTCGTTTCTGCGCAATAGTTTTATTTTTTTTGTCAAATCGAGAAAGGTGCGTTTCATAACTAAAGAATTATAATATAAAATATCCCATGTTAAAGTAATGTAATGAAAAATGTTTTGATAAAGAGTAAATGACTTAAAGTAATAACACAAAACTTTTTCCACGTTTAACTCTTATGATTTTATTAAAGAATTATACCTTGTTGTTTGCGGAACAACAATAAGGATTGAATGAAAATGTATGGTATGGTGATCTCCTCTCTAATAACTCAAAGTAAACCAAAGTATTACTTTGAGTTAACAACTATGCTAACTAAGTGAAAATAGTTTTAGGGGTTTAGTTAATTTGGAGGAGTAAAGGTTTTCTCTCTTTATCTTGGTCTTCGTTTAGCATCATATATCGATCTGGAGCACATTTTGATTGGTTGTAATGCGGATTAAGGAGCTCCTCCTCCATGATATGGATATGGAGGTGGGGGTTGTCACCGCCTGATCGAGACATGAAAGATTTTGTATCACTAATTGCACAAACGTGAAACCCTACTCCTTCATAATCATATATATTTATAGTGCTATGATGGGTAAGAATTCATATGGGTGATGGTGCGTGTCCCTAAGTTGATTGGATAATTACATTCGTACATTTGTCTCTATTACACATGCCTATTCTAAGTAAGGGGACAACACACTTTCTAAAGGTCAGTAATGATGTTGTCCTTGTTCTTATACCAATTTAATGATAGTTTGACTTAAGGAGATAATACTTAATCTTCTTCAAACTTATCCCACCCATTTTTTAGTCTCTAAGACTTTAGGTCTTCTTTATGTCTGAGGAGATCGTATGGGGTTCAGTGAGCTTATTACCATAGCTCACTGAACCCATTACCTTCTTCTTTGGTTCAGGGACTTCATTCACTGAGTACCACTTCACTGAATGGTGAGTCTTTCTTTATAGACTCTGATTAAACTCTTGAAGGCAACTCACTGAATGACTATTCATTCAGTTACCTGAGTAATGTTAAAGGTTATCTAACACTTAGGATATTTTCTATTTAAATCCTAAGGTAAAGATCACTGGACACTGAATTGGCATAACAATCTCCCCCTATTTGGATATAAATATAGCCTAAGTGTTTTTTGGTGTAAGTGAGTAAATACAGCTTCTTCTTACATTGAATCTAGAAAGCAAGTAAAGGTTACTGATAACTTAAAATACTTCATTCATTCATGGATTTCATATCCCTATCAGTCTATTACAAAACTTACAAAAATAAAGGTAAAAATGCTCAAATATCAGTGTATCCCAGACTATCCAACTGGACTCTCTTGTTTAGAATCTTGTCTTTATTAAGGCGTTCATCGACCATTCTACTAATTAGAATCATGAACATTTGATTATCAATTATCTTGAAATTTGAGGCCATTACCTTATATCTCAACAGTTTTTCAGTGTCAACCTTGTGAATGTCACTAACTCTTTAAAATGCCTTATCCCCAAATGCATCATGCTCAGGCTTCTTAATCACTAGATTCTTCATAAATTTAACTCCTTTAGGCAGTCTCTTTGACAATGAAGACCAACAATAAATGTTTCAGGCACTAACTCAATTGCTTTTCTCTTTCTTCTTAGTAGATATGGGTCTTATTCAGGTAAGGGAAGGGTTAAGTCAAGCCCCAACTCATTTGGGATTTCCTTCAGTCTTTCATACTTGTTGCTTAGTGTGGTTATCATATCACCCACACACTTGTTTGACTTCTTTGGAAGGATAGCAATCAGTTCATCCCATTCGCTCAAGCCAAAGTCACTAAACTTAAACTCTTTGTGGACTTTAAAGTTTCTTGGGTCATTGTTTCTGTAGACTGTCACTGTGACTGGTCTTATTCTTGGGTGAATGTATATGTCAGTGATTCTTTCAGGTTTGTATCTGTTTGTAACAGTCCACACATAGCTATCAAACCTCTTATTCCTTAACTCAACTTTCTTCTTTAGTTTTTCATTGTGAGCTCTGATGAGTACTTGAAGGTGTGCATCTTGATGCTTCAAGAACTCTTTGCTTCCTAATATTTGAACCTAAACCTTATTTACCACCTTAGCAACAACCTTTATAATTTCAGGTTTGCTCAATTCAGCTTCCTTTATGGCGTGTTCCATTTTCTCCTTTTTATCAAGGTACGCCTGAAATTGATCATGAGTAATCTGAACCATTTTCCCTTCAATCATGTATTCAATAAGTACTAGAGCATTAGGGTCTTGACAAACTTTTCTTGATGCCTTTACTAACTTTAGAGGAGAAGGGTTAGACTATGTGGCAATGCCCTTTACTTTGTCAACTCTTGGAGTGATTGGTGAAGACCCGTTTACTTCAATGAGAATTTATCAGTGGGGATTGGTCTTGATGTTAATTCAATGACTTGAGCTTCAGGAGTGATTGTTGTTATGGGATAAGGCGTTGTTGGAATGATAGTTTGGATGGGAGTACCTTGAATGACTTGAGGTTCCTGTTCTAGTACCTTAACTTCCTTATTGACCAGGTTGACTTGCTCCACTTCAGGTTGAGAGGGAGTTTCCTTTTCTTCTCAGTCTGCCTTTCTTCCTCGAAGACTATTTGTAATGACCCCCCCTCCCCCCTAATCGTTGTAAGAACATCAATAAGTGTAAGTGTTGGCATTGACACACTTCCTGAGGGTGGAGTGAAGGATTGTCCTTTAAAGGCACATAAGATCTCAGTGACCATTGCTTTGATGTCAGCTATATCAGTGATGAGGTGTGATTTTATATATTTTTTTGGGGTCATTTAACCCCCAAAATCATGCAAATATGTCTAAATATTGTACTTAATCATTTTTAGCATTTGGGAAGCACTTAGAAGAAAAGCACGTGACTTAGGCTCGATTCAGGAATAAACTGGACAAAAAATGCAACTTTTCAAGCTGGTGACTCCCATCCTGACGCCTTCACCAAAAGTGCCTAGAAAGTGTATTTTTTGATGAAAAGTGTGACCTCTCAGTAGGTGGAGATGACGTTAGAAAAATCTATTGAGGCCGTCAGGATCATGCAGCGACAACGTCGCCACATTTAGTGACGGCGTCACAATAGCCGACAAGAAGAAACCCTTAGAATATTCGACGGGAAAACGGCGTCACAAAGCCCTAGCGACGCTGTCAGAACCCAATTTCTATATATACAAACCTTAATTTTTTTCATATTTTCATGTGGAAACTTGGGAGAACTTTGAGAGCAGCTACCATTGATGATTTTTAAGGTTTTTTTTAACTCTTTTGTACTCACATACTCACATGTTTAATTGAAGTAAAGTTCTTTTACCCATTTAATCATTTAATATGTTTATGTGTTGTTTGATTATCTATTCTTCGCTTTCTATTAATATGCTAGGCAAAATTAATTAGTGTTTGCTTATGATTGCATTAAACTTAGTTTGTAATCTTTTATCTTTATGGCTTCTTGTTAGTGGTGTGCACGTTAGGCTTTAGAAAACTAGCTATAAAATATCATACTAGCATAGACGTATAGAGAAACGTGATTAGGTTAGATGAAACCTACAACTAAGTTCTTCATAACTAGTTGATTTTAGGTAGATTCCTTCTTAAGTATTTATTGCGCGCAGTTAACTATTGGAAGGGAGCGTGTTTGACAGGTAATACCCAACCAGGTTGTCAAGTAGAATATGAGCATGACCAACTCGCTGCAGAATTTGGAGAATACTTACACATTACACTAACGAAGGTGACGGACAATAAGGTTAGAGAGAACAACTAGGGAGTACTGCATGATTAAGTAGACACGTTTGTTTACCTATACAAGTTTCCTACCAATTTTATATTTCTTGCATTTAGGAGTAGTTAGTAGTTTAGTTTAAAACCCCCTCTTTAAAACCCGAGATTTTTACTTGCTTTCTAAAAAACATAAAAATACAAAACTATTCCCTCAATCTTTAGACCCTAGTAATGTATAATTCGAACCTACCTCACTATTCCCCTAGAGAACGATAATAATCCCCTGAGTCTTGCCTATACTACACTGTAGTAGTTAGTTACTATGCCTAGGAGGGTTGTAAAAACTTTTGCGTTTACAACACATCCGCATAAATTAGTTTTGAGTGAAGCAAGGTTAGACCTGATGGATTCCTGAGCATCTTTACTTTTGTTCAGCCTGGGGCCAACACTCCAAGCTAGAGATCGATATTACTCAGCCAAGGCAGCATGATGATTAGCCTAAGTATTGATGGTGTTCTGAATTGCTTCAAGAGTGTGCTTAAGACCAGGTACGTTGGCTTCTCTAAGCAGTTCTTGAAGATTCAAAAGGTTGGTGAAGCTCTGATGCGTGTTTATGTTTGCAGTTACCAAGTTTTAAATTTATGAAACTCGTTTACCTAAGGGTCAACAAATGCACTAACGAAAAGAGAACCCGGTCGTATATAGTGTATGATTAGTAAATCCTAGGTCGTCCCAAGAGCTAAGTGTGAGTTATTAATTTGAATTGAAAAGCAATTTTGAAATGATTATGAAAAATAACAGTAAATAAATGCAAAAGAAAATTGGAGATTATTTCAAGGGAGAAAGATGTACTAGCCTAGTTATTTCTTTATTACCATTCTTATGATGATTCCTAGTGCAATGTCTAATTACTTGTTTATTTAGGTGGCTCTAATATCACTAAGTCCGATTGGTGGTCGCAACCTAGCCTATAATTCCTATGATCCCAATCCCGTTAGTCATGGAGGTCGAGTATCTAGTTCATAGTGATTAAGCCCCCAACTATCCTAAAGATCTGTCTACGTGTTGAAATTCCCACTATTCGACACTAAACCCTCCTAGAAGGATTTTTTGTGCTTTATAAGTGTCTAATCTAATGCAGGCGGTAATACGTCAATCCCTTACACTAAGAACAGATATAACCCTATTCCTAGTATCCGAATAAACTACCTTTTAACTTGGTTAGTCTACTAAATATCTTAAGGGATCTACACTAGCTTCAATACTACCAAAACGTGGGGATCAAACAATAGGCATATAGGATATCCATAATTACAATAATAAATACATAACTAGGTTAGCACTAAAGGTGCTTAGCCACTCATGCTAAAGTTTGCATAGAATATAATTAAATTAACCATTGATTGATTAAACATTAAATATCCTTGCTGACTTTGATGAATGAATAATACAAATAAACGTTAAAGTTAATCCTCCTATGGAATGGTGGTGATAGCAGCTGAACAACTACTCCTAATGTAGACCTAATCGTTCTATCAGACTTCCGTCTATAATGTGTGTTTAATGGCGGATATTGGGCCTTGTATTTATAGTTTCGTCTCAGCTACGACGTAGCCATAAGTGTTGAGCTATGTTGTAGTTCAATAAATGCACCAAATATTCGCGTGATCTTCATTAACTACAGCGTAGCCAAGATGTTAAGCTGCGTCGTATAGCCTTCAAATGTAAAATCTTCACACGAGCTACGGCGTAGCCCCAACGAGCCAGCTACATCGTAGTTGGTCTTGATTTTGGCTTCTATGTTTGGCATGGTCATGGTTACGGCGTAAACCCTACAGGTCAGCTACTCCGTAGTTTCTTCCTGGGAAACCTTCCTTATGCATTTTTTACCTTGCATCCTCCCATTTCTCCCATTTCTGCGCCTTTCCGCTAAAATGCTCATATTTTCCTAAAAATGAATTAAGAAGCAATTAAGTACATAATTTAACAGAAATGTAACTATCATGAGCATTTTATAAGGGATTTCGATATTAAAAAGTTTGAAGTATTTGATGTTATCAAGCTCTGATGGTAAGTTGCAATAACTTCCTACATATGAGTGTTGAGGTTAGTGAGATTGCTGAGTTTTTTATATAAACATCAGTGGCTTCAAGTACTTTGGCATTCAGTGCATGATCTTCTTTCACAGCCTCCTAAACAGTATGAAGGTTGGTGAGAATGGTGTTGATGCCTTTGAGATGTTGTTCCTTGAATGCTAACATGATCTTTTCATAGTTCCTTAAAGAGGCATCAATGTTTCCTTGAGCTTTGTAAGCCTCATCAATGAATGCTTCAACCTTAGCCCTTAGATTAACATATGATGCAGCAACCTTCTCATGCTTTGCCCAATTATCCTCTATAATCTGAGCATACAGAACTTTAGAGAACCCTTGAAGATTCTTAGCCAAAACCCTTTCAGTTGTAGTCATGTAGTTGTCATAATCTTTGAAGGATAGAGATGCTGATGATGATTCAAAGTGATATGCTTCAGGAGACTCATCGGGCTTTGGTAACTCTTTAACCTTCTTTTTCTTTGACTTATTTGGCTGTGAGGATTCAAGTTGTGAAACGTTAGGTGTTGGTGATTGTTGTTTAGTGGATAGGGGTTCTTTATGATGTGTTGCTTTTAGTTATGATTCAGGAGGAGTAGATTCTTCAAAGGGAGTGACCTTATCAGTGGATGAAGAAGGCGAAGAAAGTTCTTCAGTAGCATGTGGTATATCAGTTTCCATTTCATCACCAGCCTCAAAAACTTCTTCATTACTGAGATCCTTAATGTTATCCTCATAGTCTTCCATAAGGAATTCACACTCTCCAAGTGATTAGATTGGTGGGATAGTATCCGGCTCCACTTTAGAAGAAGCCTTGTCTTTGTTGTGGTTAGGGTCTAACACCTCAAATCGAGTGGATTAGGTTTCATCCACCTGGTACTTAGTGCCAGCCCCTAAGTGATTAATAACCATGATGGAGAGGGCAATCCCATACCAGTGAATTGTATGTTTCTCCTTGGGTCTTAGGGATTAGTAGGGGTTCCCTCAAGCAAAAGTGATGATGTATGAATGCCCTCATTAAGATTGGTGGTAGGCAATCCTATATCAGCGGGGTGTATGTTTCCCTCTAAGTCTTTGGGATCAGTCAGTTTACCCTCAGGCAAAAGCTTTGATTTGCGAGTGCCGTCTTCGGATGTGGAAGGCAATCCTATATCAGCGGGTTGTTTGTTTCCCTCGGAGTCTTTGGGATCAGTCGGTTTACCCTTAGGCAAAGGTTATGATTTGCGAGTGCCATCTTTAGGTGATGAGTTAGGAAATATCGTAACAACGAGTTGTGCTATGCTCTATGTATCACGGGGATCAGTCGTTTGGTCCATTAACACTGATTGTGATGTATCAGTGCCCCTAAATGACTCTTTATTTTTGGTCAGTTTAATGGTGGTCGGTATTAAGTTGGTCTTTTTGAGCTTGGTCTGCTTATTGCCCTATGTTTCCTTAGGTGGTACTCCTGAAGCCTCACGGCCATGTGGCTTGGGTTTGGGTTTAGCCACAGTCAGAGACTTCTTTTTCTTCCCCACTTCCCTACTTTTTCAAGTGACGGAGTAGGAGACACTGAAGCTTTATTTTGTATCACACTGAGAATATAAGCCGTCAATTCAATGGGTTTGGCTTTAGAGGAATTCTGATGGAAGTTCATCTTATGTAGGACCTAGGGAGTAGACCCAAGATCATTATGTCAATCTTAGCCCTAGTACGAAGACTATAGACTATCATCTGTTGACGTAAGTTCAATTAATCAGTAGAAGACTTATTCCCACCAAGAACCTGAATGACAAAAGTCATCAGGATCCTCCAAGCTGTAGGAAACCATATTTTGAATAGGGCGGGTCTTATTGACGAAAACACTTGTTGACTCTTCCACATTCTTTTCATTATGAAGGCCCAACTTTAGAAGTTGAGCCTTCATGACTTCAGTTTGTGGAAGAGTAACATACTCTCCATTATTGTAGTAAAGCCTAGTGGTTTGTACAAAGGTTTGAAAGTTGAAAAACAATGGTGTCTTACCATTCTTCACTACGAACCTGATTATTGATTCTTTAAAGGGTCTTGGTTCTGAGTCATCAGTGGGTGGTTTTGAAAGATCAAACACATCAGTACACCAAAGCTCTTTGAGATAGTTTTGGTATACAACTGATGGTGTTTTAGTAAAGGCCTCTTTTAGAAAATAGTTTTGTAAATACTTGCAAAGGTCCTTGTAAGCAAGCACGTTCATTGGGTAGTTAAAGTTTCCTACAATATTGTTGTTTAGGAATTGAACGACCTCGATGATTAGGTCTTTTTCAACGTGTAGTGCATACACAATCATTTTAGAAGTTGACATTGTTGTTATGAAAATGTTTTGATAGGATCTTAAAAACTAGGTTTGAAAAGGTATGAACACACACACACACAAATTGAGCTTTTGAGAGTAAAAAATATGGAAAGATTTTTCTTAGGTTAAAAGAGATATGTGTATGTGTATTTTCTGGAAGGGGTATTTATAGGAGTGGATTTCAAATGGTTTTGAGATCGAAAGGTTTTTTAAAATAATTTTGAAAGGTGTTTAATATCTGCATTAAATGTTACGTGAATCACATGGCACTATCGCGACTTTTATGGCAACTGTTTAGCCGTTATATGTCATGTACTTTTGTAGAGGGACGAGTGATGATGTTGGAGGGACGTAAAAGGACATTTTGGGAAGGGATTAAGTTTGTAAGAGTGCCCATTAAATGAGTAGTGGGTAACTTGGGAAGAGTAAGACCCATGACTGTTGGATGGTAGTTAGATAAGGAATATTTGTTCCATATTTAATGTGTTCAGTCACCAACCTAAGACATTAAGTAACTAGATACTTAGAGCATTTAGTTTCTCATTTAATATGTTCCTCATAGTTATGAGATCATGATATATACTTATTGAGAGTTATTTAGTTAACACGTTTTTTTACACTACACTGAACATTATTAGTCAGGAGCTTGATTAATCAATATTCAGCATACCCAATTTAGCTTTTAGTATGGTGAAAGTGGGTTTATCCAAGGGCTTTGTGAAGATATCAACTAGTTGATATTCAGTGGGGATGAAGTGTAATTCGATATCACCTTTGATGATATGGTCCCTAATGAAATGATATCTTATATCAATGTGTTTTGTTATTGAATGAAGAACATGGTTGTTAGAAATGGCAATGGCACTGGTGTTGTCATAAAATATGGGTACCATCTTGTACTGAATGTCATAGTCATTGAGTTGAATTTTTATCCAGAGTATGTTTGCACAACACCTAGCAGTAGCAACATATTCAGCCTCAGCAGAGGACATAGCCACTGACTGCTATTTCTTTGCACTCCAACAAACTAACTTTCCTCTAAGCAATTGACATGCACCTGAAGTGTTTTTTCTATCCATATTACATCCTGCATAGTCTGAGTCTGAGTACCCTTTGAGATTAAATCCTAGACATTTTGGGTACCACAAACAAAGAGTAGGAGTACCCTTCAGGTACCCAAAGATTCTCTTTACAGCAGCGAGGTGTGATTCTTTTGGATTGGCATGATATCTTGCATATAGACATGTTTAAAATTAGATATCAGGTTGACTTGCAGTGAGATACATTAGTGACCTAATTATTCCTTTATATAAGGTCTTATTTACTGGTTTACCAGAGACGTCAGGACCTAAGTTGTTTGATGGAACCATGGGTGTCTTCATTAAGGAAACATCAGAGATCTCATACTTTTTCAGTAAGTCTCTAGTATATTTCTCTTGACAAATGGAGATTTTTTTTGTCATCCTGCTTGATTTGAAATCTAAGAAAGTAATTGAATTCACCCATCATGCTCATTTCAAATTTCTTTGTCATCAACTTTTCAGACTATTTACAAATTTTTTTAATTTGTTGAGCCAAATATGATGTCATCCACATACACTTAGACAAGTAAAACGTCTACTTTGGTTTTAAAGATAAAAAAGTATTGTCAATCGGTCCTCTGACAAACTTGTTCTGAATGAGGAAAGTAAATAAAGTCTCATACTATGCCCTTGGTGCTTGTTTTAGTTCATATAGGGCTTTATCAAGCTTACAGTCATAGTCAGAGAATTCATTACTTTCAAAAATAGGAGGTTGTTTAACATAAACTTCTTCTTTAAGTTTCCTATTCAGGAAGATAATTTTTCATCCACTTGGAAAACGTTAAAGTTCATGTATGTAGCATAGGCAAGGAAAATCTTGATGGCTTCCATCCTTATGACAGGTGCAAAGGTTTCATCATAGTCAATTCCTTCTTCTTGACTATAACCATGAGTAATAAGTTTTGCTTTGTTTCTGATAACATTTCCAAGTTTATCTTTCTTATTCATGAACACCCATTTAGAGCCAATGACTGACTTCCCTCTTGGAAGTGGAATAATTATCCAAACTTTGTTTCTATAGAACTGATTCAGTTCTTCTTGCATTGCATTTACCCACCCTTGATGTTTTAATGACTCAGAGACCTTTTAAGGTTCAATCTCAGAGAGGAAGTTAGCAAATAGACATTCACTTGCTGAGGCAACTTTTAGTTTGGTAGCGATACTTCTTGTAAGCATACCTTCAGTGGGTTCACCAATGATATTCACAAGTTCAATATGTTGATCTCTTGACCATCTGTCATGAGGTAAAAGATTTTAACTTGTTGATACATGATGAGTGATATGAGACTGGGTCATTTCAGGGACTAAAAGTTTAGTAATATGTACCGAGGATTCAATATTTTTCCCTGAATGATCTTCAATGAGTTGATTGTAATTTTATTTAGTTTGAAATATTGGTTCATTTGTCCCTTCAATTTTTATCACGTTGGGAGGACCTTCAGTTTCCCCAGCGTGAGAAGTGTCTTGTTCATTTAGAATAATCACTTGAGGGACATATTTGTTATTGATTAGTTTAGTTAAGGAATGATTATGAGGAGTGATGCAGTATGAAATGTCAAAATTTGCTAATTTTCTAGAAGGGCCATCCTCGTGAAGGTATTCATCAGGAGGATATCTAGATGAATTATCTATTCCAATTTCATCTACTAAGGTGTTGGTGAACCATACTCTCATCAAAGGTAACATGATAAGTTTTCTCTACTTGTTATCTCCTAGTGTTAAAGACTCTGAAGGCTTTAGAGACAAAAGAGTATCCTAGAAAATATGCATCATTAGCTTTTACATCATATTTACCTAAATGATCCTTATGATTATGAATAAACACATGATATCCAAACCTATGAAAGTAGCTGATGTCGGGGATCCTTTCTCAAAATATTTCACAAGGAGTTTTATCATGTCTTTTGACAATGATTGATCTGTTTTGAGTGTAGCAAGCAATTCTTATTACTTCAGTCCAGAAGTGCTTAGAGAGTACTGAGCCATTCATCATTGTTCTAGCAACATCAATGAGAGTTATATTCTTCCTTTCAGCCACACCATTTTGCTCTGGTGTGTAAGTAGAAGAGAAGTTTTGAGAAATTCCTTTCTCATCACAAAGAACACTCAAGCTCTTGATTTCTAAACTCAGTCCCATTATCTGTTCTGATTTGTTTGACTTTGACATCATTTTGATTTTCAACCATTTTGATAAAGGACATTATTGTTTCAGCTGCATGACTCTTCTTTTTGAGAAAGTGGTATGTGCTTAATTACACATACCATTCTCCATTAATAACGAACGTAAAAGACTAAAAACATACCAAAAATACATTGTATTTGTAAGTTTGCATTTGTGTTGTGCAGGAAACGGATATTCAAGAAAAGAAACAAAAAGAAAGCTAAAACCAAGCATGAAATGGAAAGGACAAAGTCGAAGGTAATCCAAGTGAAGAAAATACAACTTGAGGGACTAAAACTGCCAAAACCTCAAGTTGTATTTCAAGAATTAAAAGACAAGGGTCAAAATTGTAAACCGGTCAAAGATTGCATTCAAGTTATATAACTTGAGGGGACCAAGCTGCCAACTTACCCATAAAGCCATCTTTCCCGCCCCAAACGACCCCAGGTACAACTTGAATGTCTTCCCATACTTCCCACCTGCAAAACCACTCGACACCTTAGCCAAAATCATTTCATCCACCCTACTATTTCCCTCCAGCTGTATAAAGTCCATGTTGGCAATCCCTCACCTTTCCCAAGTATCTTCAATGGCTGAGATTGTCTCCAAAGAAGCACAAAAGAAATTGAAGGCTGGGATTTGCTTTAGACTTACCTCACACAACAAGCACACTTTGTTTTTATCTCTACAAAGAAGCACAAGCTGCAAGACCAAGAGATGAAGACTTCGGCTATAAATAGAGCTTTTTGTAAGCCTTTGAGGCATCTAGTTTTTTAGTTTTTAATCTTAAAAATAATTTAGCTTATTTTCAGTTTGTTTTAAGTCATTTACAGCTTTTACTTCCAGCTTTGTAACATTTTCAAGTTTTAATGCAAATTTGAGTTTTTAAGTCAATTTACAATACCAGTGTTAAGTTTCTTAATCATATTGTTTTGTGTTCAAAAAGCTCTCACCACAGCTTACTTATAAGCTGTTTTCATTAAGTAAAAATAAAAAGTTAAGTAGTTAAGAGAAAATCACAAATATCACTCTCAAATATACCACAGCTTATGTTATGGATGATAAGCCAGTTCTGGATGGGCTTATGGACTCTCACTAGCTTGTTTTATACAAGCTAGAGCTTGTAGATTCTTTGTTTGACCCTGTTTTGAGCAAGGGTGTTGTAAGTTTCTCTTTTTCTTGTTTTTCTTATTGATTGTAGAACTGCTTATTTGTGTTTTATCAGTATGTTTAGTGCTTATTTTGCTTAGTACTGTTAGTTCATTTGTTAACACTGTTAGTTTTGAGTTAACACTGCTAGGCCATTTCAGCTTATTTAAGTGCTTATTCTTGATTGAAAGTTGCTTATAAGTGTTTTAATTTATTACTTGATAATCTGTTTTTAATTAATATAAAAAGAAAAATGATTCTTGAAAACTTTCAAGAGTATTTTCAACTAGCAGTACTAACCTGTTCTTAGTACTGCTAGTTCACTTTTGGAACAGCACTAACTTAAAGCTACCAGTACTAACTCAAAGTTAGTACTGCTAGTTCATTTTCTTGGATTTCAAAGGTAGCAGTACTAACTCAACACTAGCAGTACTAACTCCAAGTTAGTACTGTCAGTTAATACTGTTAGTACTGTTGTTAGTACTGTTGTGTTTATCTTGTTTAATTTAGCTTAATTGCATGCTGAAATTGCTTATTTAGAGTTAGTATTAGCTTATTTGATTTGTCTTAAGCTTCTTTGAGCTTAATTGTGTTTCAGCTTTTAAAGTTTTAGTGTTTTCTCATTTCTAACTTTTATGCTTGATTTAGCTTATTTTCTTTGTTTATTTTTATATGCATTTGCTTATCAGTATTAGTGCCCAAATCATTCCTTGTCATATTCAAACATCAATCATCAATCGTCTTTCGATCTTCTATTTCTAGCCTCGTTGGGACATAACGACCCGGGAACACTCTATACTGCTTCCGGTTTTCTTTGGTCTCGCGGGTTCTGATCCTTTGTTGTATTTATATTATATATAGATAAATTTGGAGGAGTAAGCTCCAGCGAGTCAGAAAGTCAACCCATGTATACCTTGAGTACTCATCAATAATTGCTAGGGTATACTTCTCATGGTTAATGGAAATTGGATTGGCTGGTCCAAAGAGTTCCATATGAAGAAGATGGAGACATTTTCTGATTGAGAAATTTTGTTTGTTTTAAAAAAAGCTCTATGATGCTTACCTTTTTCACATGTTGAGCATGGTTTATCCTTTGAATAAACAACTGAAGGCAAGCCAAGGACTTTGTTATGTTTAGCAAGTTTGTTAATGTTTTTAAATTGAGATGTGATAATCTTTTGTGCTAGAGCCAATTAACACTTTTAGAGGCTTTGGCAAAGAAGCAAGCCCTATTTTAAGTGAGTAATGACATGTCAAGCGCATACACATCATTTCTCCTAGGTGTTATTAACACAATTTCCTTATTAGAATTAAAGATTGTTCCTTGCTTGTCATCAAACTGAACAATATACTTAGCATCATAAAGTTGACTTATGCTAATTAAATTGTATTTTAAACCATTTACAAAAGCTACTTTAGAGAAAACTCAACCACCACAGTTTATGGAACCATGTCCTTCAGTAATGCAAGAGGAATTGTCACCAAATACTACCTTAGGACCTGGTTGTTCCATGTATTTGGGTAGATAACTCTTGACACCAGTCATACTCCTTGAGCATCAATTATTCAGGTACCAAATGGGCTCCCTGATGTGTATATGCACATAAAACAAATTGAGTTAGTATCTCTTGTGAACCCACCTTTTTGTGGGCTCTCTGGATTTAGTAGCCTGAAGTTTTTCACCTCTTTTGAAATGATAAAAATTATGGTGGTTAGTGGTTGAGTGAATAATACTTCCACAAGTATTGTATTTCATATCAACCGAGGATTCACTAGACTAAGAGGATTCAGCAAGTACACCTCCTTTGGTAAGAATGACACGATTGTGTCCTGAGGTTGCATGATCATAGCTTCCACATACTTCACACTCAGGGTACATATGATAGTCACCAGGGTGATGATCATTGAAACCATAGTGAGTGCAAGGTGGGAAAGGCTTTGCCTTAGCTTTCAGGATTATCGAATAGTTGACTTTTCAAAACGTCTCACTTAGAGTCGTTTTCTGTAACGTGTACTTTATGCTATGAAGTAGCACCCCAAGTGGTATTTCGATGCGTTGTGATTTTGGGGATGTTACAGAGTGGTATCAGAGCACTGGTTATAGAGAACTATGTCATTTTCAAAACCTAGACTATAACCGTTTTTTGAGAAATTTTAAGAGTCTTTCACCATTGTCTGATATCCACGCGTGCATGCTCCCTGATCCCCTATAAGCTCTCTTTTGCATCTTTAATACTATTACATGGATAATGAGTATTTAACGCTTGGCTATGATTTCGCTCTCTTACGTCTATCTTATGACGTCTTACTATTTACCTTATATCGGTCAGTTATATAAATATTGATCACTCCGACTATCGCGTACTTCCCGATTTCTCATTTACTCCCTTGAGCGTTGATACTGGTATTATATAAGGATACCTATACATATGGGCTATTTTCTTTTTGATCTCTTACGATTAACTTCGAACTTTTTCACGACTTTACTTTATTCCCTTTTGATGATATTGAAATTCAGCGTAGTTTGTCAATTCCACTGATTATTTTACCATTCGACTCTGAGTTTGAACACTCTTCCTATGCTTTTGAATCGCATATGTTGTTTCGTAATCCATCGTTTTGATGTCTTCCAATTGATGGGAGTGCAACTTCAACTTGTCACCTCAGATTGTGCCGTCTTTTGGCACTTACCTTTGGAACGCGATTGACTAACGTCTCATTATTCCTCTCGTTAGTTCTTATGATTTTGAATAATCATGCTGCCAAGGAGACTCCTTCTTCTCAACGTAACATTTTTTTGATCTTGTGTTTTGTTGCGACAATGCTTAGGTAGGCTAATTAATAATTATCTTAGTGAAATGAATTGGGACGACTCTTCATTTGAATTGGGAAATTATAAATCGCTGAACCATAAATTTCTAAGTCTTATTTACATAGATTGGGACGCCTTTAGATGTAAATAACGATTTGTAAATGAGTGGGCTTAAGTGTATGGCATTCGTACGAACATTTTTTTTCGATTTGTAATCCGTTTGTACGAATAATTCATTTTCTTCGTTCATCTAGTCATTATCATTATTACCTTCATAGGAATGAGTCTTTAGACTTCTTTCGGTTCGAAATTTGTTCATTCGATTATTTTCACATGTGTATCCGACATGGCGTGCGTCTCTTTTAATAAGTAATATGTCCGTACGAATCATTCATGGTCTTTACTCCTCTAATCACTATCATTATTACTTTTATACAAATGACTATTTGAACTTCTTTTGGCTTGTGATTTGTAATATGGATTTTTCTGAATGTGTATCGACCGTCGCAAACCAACAACGTATAAGGCGAATTGAGCACTGGGACGACGCTCCTTTAAGGTGGGAAGGCTGTAAATCTTGCATTTTACGGTCAATATTAAATCTCGACCCCATTTCTATTTTTTGCTTTGAATAAAATATTATGTTTTACTTAGCCAATTTGGTGAAAATCGTCATTTTTAGTTATTTGCGTGTCGTGCTTCAGATATTTATCCATTAAGCGTTTTAAGAGATCAAAATTTCATATTTTCGCTTTGGAAGTCAATTTATTGTTATTTTAGTATTTTATGATTTTTCTTGCGTTTTGCCGAAACCGTGTCAAAAATAGTACTTTAACACTTTTTAATATTTTAACTTAGTGTTTTAAATCAAAATAATGTAGTATAAATGTTTATAAAAAATATATAATAATATATTATATATACTATTTAGTTATATATATATATATATTTATATATATATTTATATTATATTTATATATATATAACCAAACACCCTTTATTCTTTTTGTGTGTTCCTGCAAAACTAAAAACCAAACACTCCCTTATTTTTATAAAAGATGAGAAGTCAATTAGATAATTAGAAAAGTCAAACAAGACCATATATAAAGTGTTTTATTAAACCCCAAACACACACAGTTATAGAAACACCAGGTAAAAAAATCATTCTCCCTTCTCTCTCCTCTCTGCTCGATCGAACCAACAATAACAACCAACAAGATCCTCATCAATATTTTCAAGTTTTAACCACCATGAAAGACTTTTCTCAAGAACTTGATTTTTGAAGATCCTACTAATTTTGGGTTTAATCAAGGCTAAAAGGGGTTGAATGCAAGTGATATAACAAGTTTTTGATTTAGAAAAAGTTAGGATTTGTCTTGTGTGGGTGCTTGTGGTTTCGGAAAATACATAGAACCAAGAGAGGTTTTGTGTCTTCTATCTTTCTTTGATCCTACGCTATTGTAAATATTTTCTTTACTTATTTGTGATGATTAATTTTCATATTGTATGCATGTGTATAATTTTATATTGTGAATCCATGGATCATTGTGCATGTGTTAGATTGAGTGATTGGGTGAACTTGGATGATATAAAATGGTTTAGATGACGGATATAGGTTAGATTAGGCATATTGTGAAGTTGTGGTGAAGTGGAAATCGCGTTTGGAAGGGTTTCGGGTTAGGCGAATTAGTGTAGAAATTCGAACAGCCCCTTCGGGTGTCGAAAATAATTTTAATCTGATTTTAAGCTTAAGAATATGATAGAGGTCATCCCTAGCTTCGATTTGATATATCGTAGGTTCCGTAATTCTCAAAAATAAAGTTTTTAGAACAATTTGAAGTTTGAAAATGGGTAAAATAAAAATTCAGCACACTTTGTATATAGTGGTTTTGTGCAGATTTTCATAGAGGCAATTTAGTCATTTTCTGTTTAGTTTTGGGTCTCGAGTATAACTAAAAAGTTGTTTAAAATGTCATTTTACTTTTTCGCGAGGATATCTAAGTCCAAAAACGCATATTAACGGGTCAAAAAGCTTAGAAATATATACTACATTATTTTAAGAAAAATATGGTTTGTGCGAAATTTTGTAAGAGTATTTTCATCATGTTCGGTCGAGTTTTGGGTCTCGGGTATAACTAAAAACTTGTCCGGAATGCCGTTTTATGTGAAACGCTAGAATACCCCGTATTTAAAAATGCACTTTGGCGGGTCGTTTTTGATAAGTCAAACTTAGGAAAAACATATATTTTAAAAAGTCAAATTTGATAAAAATTTAAGAATGATCAATTGGCGTAGTAGAAACCGTTTGAACTTGAAATATTATAACGAGAACTATTTTGTAACAAGTAAGTTATACTTAAGCTGTCGGATGTGTCTAAAATCGAATTGGGTATAATAAGTTAGAGTATGGGTGTGTTTGGTTGGGTTGATTGTTGTAAATTCGGAATAGGAATCTAAGCAGATTTTTGAGTCGTCTTGCGAGAGTCGTAACTTAATCATCCGAATAGCTTTATTGATTTTCTTGACCCTAAAAATAACTACAGAGAGTCTACTTTCCAACTAAAGTGGTTTCATGAGTTAAGAGTGAGCAGAGGTTAGTCAAAATGATTTTACGAGATTCATTGTCAAAACTGCGTTTGGGAACAGTTTTCCTGGGTTGTGTTTGTGAGGGTAGCAGCCATAACAAAACACATTTTTAATTAATGAAATTTCTACTAGGGGTGAGCAGAAGAAACCGAAAAAACCAAAACCGAACCGAAAACCGAAAAAACCGAACCGAAAAAACCAACCAAAACTAGAAATCGATGGTTCGGTTTTTAATTTTTCAAAAACCGAAAATTTCGGTTCGGTTTCCGTTTTTGGTCAAAAACCGAACCGAACCGAACCGAACCAGTTTTATAATAATATATAATTAATATAATATAAATAAATAAATGATAACTAAAATTTTTAAATTTATATTTATTTTATGGATGAAATTATTATAATATATATTATCTTAATGTTTATATATATGTTTGTCGTGTACGTGTGTTTACTTGACAATATGTCGTTACAATGACAATGATCATACTATGTGTATTTTCACATGCATGTGTGTGTCTCTCATTTATATGTGTATAATTGTAAAAATTTGTGTAAACATTATTAGGCTCATATTGACAAAAAAAATTAAAAAAATAACCAATTTTCTACGTAAAACAAGTTTATTAATATAAATTAGCAAAAACCAAATTTAAACGGTTTGAAACCGAAAAAACCGAAAAACCGAACCGCAAAAACCGAGAAACCGAAAAAACCGAACCGCCAAAAACCGAGCGGTTTCGGTTTTTGGTTTTATAAAAACCGAATATTTCGGTTCGGTTTCGGTTTTAGCCAAAAACCGACCCAAACCGAACCGTGCACACCCCTGATTTCTACTGTAGCAAGTTCATGATGTATAGGATTTTCTGGAATTTTTCTAGATTTTATTGAAGAGTCTAAATAGGTAAGGTCAAGTCAAACTTTCAAGTGGTTACAGCAGGTCATTTTCCGGATACTTCGAGTCGTCGAATTTTTTAAAAACATTTAGACTTGTCAAACATTTTTGTGAAAAATACAGTAGGTTATTAACACATTGAGGTTGTTAGAAATGGAGTATGGAAGGCGTTTAAGGTCATTTGGTATTTCTTCAAAGGTTGCCAAGTGACTAGGAAAATCGGTCAAAATCAGAGAAACTTAGAATGTATTAATAAGAAGTTGAGGCGCGCACATAGATTCTATGGTATAACGTTATACATATGTAGAATATACATATTTATTTATATGTGCAATTGATGCATTTTTCTTATAAGATATATTCTTCTAATACGCACATCATTATTATAGGTCACGGGTGAGACGTTGTCGTCGTTCTTTCTATGTTGAATTTCTCTTTCGATACTTCTACTTACTGTGAGTTCATAGCCCCACTTTTTCTCTTTTAACGATTTTCATAAACTGTTTTCGCGGTGAGAATACATGCTCGTTTTACTAAGTAAACTTATTGATTTTTACTACTCAAGCGTTACATGAATATTTTTACTAAAGCTTTTACTTGCTTACTACATGACTTCTAAAACATGTGTAATACATGGCTATTTTCTTATGAACTGATTTAAAGCTTGATTTGTTTACTATATGATTTGAGATCATTGAATTCCTATATATGAAAACCGTAAGTTTTGAACACATTATTTGTTTTACTTTTGGACACAAGTGTTTTAAATTGTATGTTATCCAGATTATTGCCTGAATATTATTACCTAAGTTACCACAATGCCAACTAAGTCCCTTTTTATCATGAACTGTTAATTACTATTATAGTAAGCGAGAATGTTAAGGGTAGATCTATCGGGATTGACAATCCCCGCCTTGAATTTCTGGTCACAAGTTGGCCATGGTGCATTTAACATGGTGAGGACATTTATGGTGTTTTGGCATACATCCTATATACTGTAAGGACACAAACTAGTTAAGGTTTCGGGGTCATGAGCTTAGCGCAATTAATACATATTTTAAACTACTGAATTTGTTTCGTAGTCTACTATTACTTAATTCTTGTGGTCCACTACTGAACATTACTTGATTTATTGAATCACTACTTGGATTTCGGAAATAATACTTTGAAATGTTGTAACGCTACTTTTCTTACTGAAATATTACTTGAATTATTTCAATACTGCTTTTACTTAAACCTATGAATTCACCAACATTATTGTTGACGTTTTTCATGTATTTTCTCAGGTTACTCCCTCCATCCCAAAATTATTGTCCCCTATTGACTTTTTCGGTCTTTTTCTTTGAACTTTGACCTTAAATAATTTTTTTGTGTTATGTTATACTTGATGCAAAATATATGAATTGATTGGTTTTTGATTGTATTTTCATTGTTATAATTTTCATTAAGTATTACATAACATAAACAAAAATATTTAAGGTCAAAGTCGAAAGAAAATGACTTGAAAAGTCAATAGGAGACAATAAATTTGAGACGGAGGGAGTATTATTTTGCTAGCTGAGCATTGGGAGCATTTAAGCTGCGCGGATATATTTTTGAAGGCTTTATAATTTGAGTACCATTCGATAAACGTTTTGAAATTTTTTTATATTACATTGAAATTGAAACCTATTGTAACTCTGATATTTTATAAAAATTATTAAATGGTTGACTTTTTAAAACGTCTCACTTAGAGTCATTTTCTGTAACTTGTACTTTATGCTATGAAGTAGCACCCCAAGTGGTATTCCGCTGCGTTGTGATTTTGGGGTGTTACAGAGCAGTGAGATTCCGTAAAATTCAAGTAAATAATATAATCTTATTTTATTCTTATTTTACCTTTAAGTAAAAAAATTATTTTTACCGTTACCCGAGTCAGTAAATTCTACGCCATATTAAATTCTAAACTGCCGTTTAGCTTATTTCTCGTCTTCACGACCGCTAAAGTTCAAATAATTTTATATTTTACCCCAAGTCTTTTAATAAATATTATTTTTAGTAAAATTTATTTTCTTTCACGTCTTGGTCGAACCTTGCTAAAAACCCTTTTCGAACTTAAAACCTTGCCTTTTTATTAATACCTTACTTTTTTTTCTTACCAAATAATACTACAAATATTAAATAACAAAAATTAAAAAAATATACAAAAGGCCATAGACCGGCCCAAAAGAAAACACACACAAACACGACACAAAAAAACTCATCTTCTCTCTTCCTCTCTTCTTATGTCACGGCTCACCCTCACCACCACCAAAAATTCATAATTTTCCATTTTTGATCTAATTCATGTGTTCTAAGATAATCTCAAGGGTATTCTAAGGTATTTACCATGATTCAATTCATTCAATTTGAAGGTTTAATCAAGATTTAAGAGTTAGGGTTTCATAATTAAATTAGGGCTTTTTCAAGAATCATACACTAGGCTATTCCTTGTGTTCGTAGCTATCTTTGAAGATCAAGAAACGTTCTAATTTGGAGGTTTAGGGTTGATTTCGTGAGTCTATTGGAGGGGGTGTTGCATGTGTTCATCTTGTAGTTGTAGGTGGTTATTGGTGGTTTTGATTGTTGTTTTCTTCACTAGATTCAAACTAATCCTAGTAAGATTTTTCTTCTCTTAATTTTTCCTATATAAAAATTATGCAAGTATGGTTTGATTTTTGGAAATTATTGATTTTTTGTGTTGGTAAGTGTGTTAAATAATCATGTATGGCATTGTATAGGGTTTCGTGGTGATTGGATTGAGGTTTGGATTGATTTTGATGAGGTTTTAGGAGTGGATTTTAGACCATCAGGTTGTAGCTGTGATTTCGAATTATTTTTGGTCTTAGCATACCTAGGAGTTTTTACATATTGATAGACCTAGTTCTTAAGTACATGTGGCTAATTGAATGAAATTTTATCTTTTTCGGATGAGTGAGATACGGCCAAATTACTAAAACTAGTCGAATTAGACCTAGTGTTAGGAAATGGAGCATAACTCCATGTTTTTTTGCAAATCTCTTGTAAAACAATCATTATACCACTAGAGGACCCTTATTAGTATCACCTCTAATTGGTTTTACTTAAATATCATCCGTAGATTTTAATTTGCGTCTGTTTTCGTAAGCTAAATAAATTTGTCACACCTTGTTTGGGACAGTTTTGAAAAGTTAAATAGAGTAGTGTGTATAGAAAGATTTTTGACTTGGGAAGTTCTGGATAAATTAATGGTGACATAGGTATATGTCTTAAGAACATATAGCCATCTGGATGAAGTGTTAACCATTTCAGATGGGTGAGTTGTCGCCGATTTTCTAAAACTAGTCAAATCAGAGGTATTGTTGGAAATAAGGGTATAACTTCAGATTTTTGCACTAACTTTTTAAAATAAAAATATGCTACCTGTAGAGGACATTTAGGGCTATCATCTCCCGCTGACCTCACATCAATATCAATTTTAGATTTCATTTTATGTCTGTTTTGGTGAAGCGGTTAATTTTTGAAATAAATCTGCACATGTATTAAAGGGTAAAATGGTAAATTCACCCAGGTTCTAGAATATTTGGGTAGTGGGGGCCACATTTCTGAAAAATAGATTCATAGGGCTTCCTGTACGCTAAAACATGCTCATATCTATTACGGATCCTGACTTATGGAAGTGTTAAGTTGGGTAAATTTCAGAATTTTGGGTAAATAAAGACTTTTGTTAGACGTAAAACTTATATGGACACTTTGGAAGTTTTGGTTATGAAGTAAACTTAAGTATATTCTAAAAGTCATATAAATTCAGATTTAGGCTTGTGTTTTGAGTATGTTTGACCTATACATCTAGGACGCAATGCCATACTTGATCCGATTAAAGAAAAACGTTTTATAAAATTCTTCTTTTATTTCATTCTCTTTCATGTGAGTACTAGTTGTTTATTTTTCTAAGTTGCGCCATTTATTTTAGGTCGCACTTAGGGGGTTTGATTTACTTCAGTTACTACATTTTTTATTTTTCTTTTTCGCACAAGGTGAGTTCATAGCCCTAATTTTTCTCTTTTAATGGTTTTCATAAACTGTTTTCGATGTGAGAATACATGTTCGTTTTACTAAGTAAACTTATTGATTTCTACTACTTAAGCGTTACGTGACTATCTTTACAAAAGCTTTTACCTGCTTACTACATGACTTCTAAAACATATGTGATACATGGTTGTTTTCTTATGAACTGATTAAAGCTTGATTTGTTTACTACATCATTTGAGATCATTGAATTCCTATATACGAAAACCGTCAGTTTTGAACACATTATTTGTTTTACTTTGGACACAAGTGCTTTTCAAATTGTATACTATCCAGATTATTGCCTGAATATTATTGCCTAAGTCCCTTCTCTACTACTTAAGTCTCATGTTTATCATGAACCGTTAGTTGCTATTATAGTAAGCGTGAGTGTTGTAGATAGATCTATTGGGACTGACAATCCCCGTCCGGATTTATGGTTTCTAGATAACCATGTGACGCATTTAACATTTAAGGTATTCTTGGGGTTATTGGCAGAATACCCTACTTTTATTGGGGCAAAAATCATGTTAAGGTTTCGATGTCATGAGCTTAGCGCAATAATATATATTTCATTTAGACTTGGTGAATCTGTTTCTCTTGTCTACATTACTTAAATCTTGTGGTCCACTAAACTGTTTGATTACAATAACATTACTTGATTTACTTAATCATTGTTTTTTGATTAAAACCTATGAATTCACTCAAAAATTTTGTTGACTTTTTAGCATGTTTAATCTCAGGTTTTTAGGTATTTTTCTCGGAGGGAAGCCTCGCGGATATGTATTTAGGAGACTCTTCATTTTATACATTGATAAAAATTTCTTTTGAAAATACTGTGTTGTAAAGAATTTCTATTATTAAATTCGACGAAAATTTTATCTAAACATTTTGTCATGTCTAAACACTTGTGTTATTTTGAAACTGTTGGGACCTGTTTGCAAACACTGATGTTTTTAATGTATCGAATGTGAAACATTTTAAAATGTATTTTAAAACGTCTCCTTTTGAGGTCGTTTTCTGTGACTTGTACCTTGTGCTATGACGTCGCACCCCAATGTTACCATTCCGCTGCAGTCTGATTCTGGGGGTGTGACAGATTGGTATTAGAGCACCGGTCATAGAGAACTGGGTCATTTTTAAAACCTATACTATGACTAATTTTTAGAATTTAGAGTCTCTCATCTTGTCTTATCCGATATCCGTGCGCGCGTACTTCCTGGTTCCTTATATTTACCCTCGATCGAGCATTACTATTAGTATTATATGGATTATGATTATATAATATTTGACTTTCTTTTCGATCTTTTACACCTATCTTCAAGTGTATCGCTACTTATTTATATAAAAATAAATTATATAAATTTTGTTTATATAAATACTAAAACTCTTCTTTTAAGACATGGTAAGTAACACCATTGTCTCATTTATTTTTAAGAAGTTGTGAGTAATACGACGATCTCTAAAACCTTTCAAGACATTGTTAGCGACACAATGGTCTCTAAAACTTCTCGTAATACCACTTTTAATAATATTGAAACTCGACATAGTTTGTTAATCCCACTGATTATTTTACTATTCAACTACGAGTTTGAGCACTCGTCACAAAGTTCTGATACACATACGTCTTCGTCACGTAACCCACTGCATAGAAACATGCCGGCTAATTGGAATATGACAATTAACTTGTCACCTCGTATGTGGTGCATTGGACCACCTACTCTTGGAACACGACTCATTAACGTGACATTCTTCTTACTTTTTATGATTTTTGGATAATCCTGCCACCAAGAAGACAACTACTAAGTCGACAGCTACCAAGCGACACATAGCCCAACGTATGGATGGCATGCTCTTTCACTTAAAACGGAACAAAATCTAAGATGCCGAGAATAAATCGCGCATAAAGACCCTTGAGACAAACCATGATAATGAAAGTCACGTCTTCTGACTATGATATCATTGGGAACGACACAACCAGCATTCCTTACTCCGAATAAAGAATCTCGACCATCATAGTTAATGATGACCTTTTTATTTAAAGCATTCTTTGAAAACTCTCAATGTATTGTTTGCCTTGTGGTACCGATATACCCACTTCCTTCAATAATTAATTATTTGTACAATTAAGTTCTCATATCCCATTGTAACAACCTTGATGAACCATTCCCTTAATATGTGCTTATTTTAGCCATTTGTTTTTTAACTCTCTTTAAAAACTAGTTGCTTGTACACTTAATTCACCTATCTTGTTTAGCATCATTGACATATTGTTTCTTTAAGACAGATGCCTCTTTCAGCTATTGATATTAATTTTCACGCTTACCTCGATTAAGTTTATGGATGAGTCTCTATAGTCCTCCTGTTCATAATCTCATAAAAGAAAGGACTCTCTACGTTTGTTTTGTTGGTCAACACAAGTCAACTGGTCAACTCTGGTCAACCACAAAAGGACAAAACCCTCAAAAATACCAAATCAGTCCTCAAAGTTAAATCATATTACACAAAAGACCCTAAAACACTAACACCGTTATCTCTTCTATACTTAAGAGATAACGATCGTTATCTCCTAAACATAAACCCTTAAACCTTTTCACCCGGCCCATTTCTTTTTATAAAAGCCCAAGTCAAATCCTCACACCCCAGGTCAAACAAAGATATAAAAAGGAAAGAAAAGGGCGAGAAATCCTGTTTGTTACTATTCACCATCTTCTTCGTTTAACCTCACCTCAAATCAAAGGGTAAAATGCAATTGACAGCATGGCTCTAAGATTCGAGTACCAAGTTATAAGTTGGCAAAAAAAGACGTCACCAAAGCCTCCCATTGGCTAAGACACTTCAAGGAATGACACGTTGGATGCAAGGAAACACACAAGGAAAGGAATTCTTGCACTAAATTTAGTGCAAAAGAAGCACACAACCTCTGACACAAGGATTGCCACGCTGGCAATCCGTGTGCTCCAAAAATCAATCCAACGGTCATAAGATGGGAGCCAATGATTGGCAAAGATTCAAGGGATAAAATTAAACTTGGAGGAGCGTGAAAGAGTGCCTAGAAGCTTCCTCTCAGGCTATAAATACAAGACCTTCTCACTCACAAGAGAATCATCCTCTTTTTCAGTTTTTAGTAGCTTAATATTTAGCTTATTTTCATGTAATTTTTCAGCTTATGGTTTTTTAGCTAATTGTAATTTCTGTTTCAACACTTTGTATTCATTTCAGTTATTAATAAAAATTTGTTTTCCATTTAAACTCTTTTGTCAATTCTGATTTCACTTTTATGGAAAATAATGGTTGATTAAGCTCGTTTACTATTTCATAAGCTCATACTAATTTTAAGCTATTAAAAGCTCTCTTATAAACTGGATCATCCCTTGGAATTGGATGGCTGCTGGATGATCAAGTTTGGTACTAGTCCTTGAAGGTCAAGGATAGAATAGGATAGAATAGGAATTGATTTTGCTTATAGCTATAAGCTATAAGTTGTTTGCATAAGCTCTGTTTGAGCAAACAATCCCTGTTTAGCTGGGATTTCAGGTTCTACATCATTTACTTTTTCTGTCTTTTAAATTTCCTAGTTAAATTGTTCTTACTAGCTTAGATTTGCTTATTGTCTGCTTTGATTTACTTATTAACTGTTTAAACTTGCTTATTGATGCTCATTTTAGTAGTTTTATGCTAATTATGTTTACTAGATAGTTTTAATCTTAAGTTTGCTTTCTATTTCTATAAAACTATCAAAAAACAAAAAATAAGTAGCATAGTTTAAATAGCTTAATATCCTGGCTTATTATTTGCTTATACCTGCTTAAGAGGTCTGTCTATAGCTTATTAATATCTGGTTATTGATTTATTAGTCTTAAATCTCATCTTCTATAAGCTGAAATGGATTTTAGTAAAATAAAGGGGTGTTTGGGTCAAGGCAGTACTAACTAGAGTTAGTACTGCCAAGACTCCTTTGGTCCTTTATTCCAACTCAATCCATCATTTTAAAGTTTATGGTGAAAGGATTTAATGTTTTTTTCTCACCCTCACCACCACCAAAAATAAGTAATTTTCATTTTTGATCTAATTCATGTGTTCTAAGATCATCTCAAGGGTATTCTAAGGTGTATTCGTAGCTATCTTTGGAGATCAAGAAACATTCTAATTTAGAGGTTTAAGGCTGATTTTGTGGGTCTATTAGTGGGGGTGTTGCATGTGTTCATATTGTAGTTGTAGGTGGTTATTGGTGGTTTTGATTGTTGTTTTCTTCACTATCTTCAAACTAATCCTAGTAAGATTCTTGTTCTCTTAAAATTTCTTATATAAAAATTATGCAAGTATTGTTTGATTTCTGGAAATTATTATTTTTGGTGTTGGTAAGTGTGTTAAATAATCATGTATCGAATTGTATAGGGTTTCGTGGTGATTGGATTGATTTTGATGAGGTTTTAGGAGTGGATTTTAGACCAGCAGGTTGTAGCTGTGATTTTGAATTATTTTTGGTCCTAGTATACCTGGGAGTTTTGATATATTGATAGACCTAGTTCTTAAGTACATATGGATAATTAGATGAAATGGTATCTCCTCCGGATGAGTGAGATACGGCTGAATTATTAAAACTAGTCAAATCAGACCTAGTGTTAGAAAATGGAGCATAACTCCATGTTTTTTTGAAAACCTCTTGTAAAACAATTATTATACTAGTAGAGGACCCTTATTAGTAACACCTCGAATTGGTTTCCCTTAAATAACATCCGTAGATTTTAATTTGCGTCTGTTTTCGTAAGCTAAATAAATTTGTCACACCTTGTTTGGGACATTTTTGAAAAGTTAAATAGAGTAGTGTGTATAGAAAGATTTTTGACTTGGGAAGTTATGGATAAATCAATGGTGACATAGGTATATGTCTTAAGAACACATAGCCGTTTGGATGAAGTGTTAACCATTTCGGATGGGTGAGTTATCGCCGATTTTCTAAAACTAGTCAAATCATAGGTACTGTTGGAAATAAGAGTATAACTTCAGAATTTTCACTAACTTTTTAAAATAAAAATATGCTACATGTAGAGGACATCTAGAGCTATCATCTCCCATTAACCTCGCGTCAATAGCATTTTTAGATTTCACTTTATGTCCGTTTTGGTGAAGCGGTTAATTTCAGAAATAAATTTGCACATGTATTGAAAGGTAAAATGGTAAATTCACCCAGGATAAATTCACCCAGGGTACTAGAAATATTTGGGTAGTGGGGGCCACATTTTCTGAAAAATAGATTCCTAGGGCTTTACCTGTACGCCTAAAACAAATGCTCATATCTATTACGGAACCTGACTTAAGGAATGTTAAGTTGGGTAAATTTCAGAATTTTGGGTAAATAAAGACTTTTGTTAGACGTAAAACTTATATGGACACTTTGGAAGTTTTGGTTATGAAGTAAACTTAAGTATATTCTAAAAGTCATATAAATACCCAGAATAGGCTTGTGTTTTGAGTATGTATGACCTATACCTCTAGGACGCAATGCCATACTAGATCCGATTTAAAGAAAAAACTTTTAAATAAAATTCTTCATTTATTTATTGCATTCCCTTTCATGTGATACTAGTTTTTTTAATTTCTAAGTTGTCGCATTAAAGAATAGGTCCACTTAGGGGGTTTGATTTACTTCAGTTACTACATTTTTTATTTTTCTTTTTCGCACAAGGTGAGTTCATAGCCCTAATTTTTCTCTTTTAATGGTTTTCATAAACTGTTTTCGATGTGAGAATACATGTTCGTTTTAGCTAAGTAAACTATTTATTTCTACTAACTTAATCGTTACGTGACTATCTTTACAAAAGCTTTTAACCTGCTTACTACATGACTTCCTAAAACATATGTGATACATGTTTGTTTTCCTTCACAGAACGATTAAAGCTTAATTTGTTTACTACTTCATTTGAGATCATTGAATTCCTATATATGAAAACCGTGAGTTTTAAACACATTATTTGTTTTACTTTGGACACAAGTGCTTTTCAAATGGTATGCTATCCAGATTATTGCCTGAATATTATTGCCTAAGTCCCTTCTCTGCTACTTAAGTCCCTTGTTTATCATGAACAATTAGTTGCTATTGTAGTAAGCGTGAGTGTAGTAGATAGATGTATTGGACTGACAATGATCCCCGTCCGATTAAGGTTCTAGATAACCAATAGTGACGCATTTAACATATTAAGGTATTCTTGGGGTTATTTGCAGAATACCCTACTTTTATTGGGGCAAAATCATGTTAAGGTTTCGATGTCATGAGCGTAGCGCAATAATAATATTTTCTATGTTAGACTTAGGTTGAATCTGTTTTCTCGGTGTCTACATTACTAAATACTTGTGGATCCACTAAACTGTTGATTACAATAAAACATTACAGTGATTACTTAATCATTGATTTTTTGATTAAAACCAATGAATTTCACTTCCCAAAAAATTGTTGACTTTTTTATCATGTTAATCTCAGGTTTTCAAGTATTTTGCTCGGAAGGAAGCCACACGGATATGTGTTTAGGAGACACTTCATTTTATACATTGATAAAAATTTCTTTTGAAAATACTGTGTTGTAAAGAATTTCTATTATTAAATTCGATGAAAATTTTATCTAAACATTTTGTCATGTCTAAACACTTGTGTTATTTTGAAACTGTTGTGACCCTGTTTGCAAACTCTGATGTTTTTAATGTATCGAATGTGAAACATTTTGAAATGTATTTAAAACGTCTCCCCTTTGAGGTCGTTTTCTTCTGTGACTGTTTATCTAATCTCTCTATCATCGCTCATGACGCCGCAACCCCAATGTTACCAATCCCGGCAAGTCTAGTTCTGGGAGTGTGACAGATTGGTATAAGAGCCACACCGTCCATAAGAACTGGGTCAATTTTAAAACTCAATACTATGACATAATTTTTAGAATTTAGATAGTCTCGCTCATCGGTCCTATAAATCCGATATTCCGTTTAAGACTGCTAGGCCCCGCTTTTGGTTACTTCCTGTGTCCATATATATACCACTCGATCGAGCATTACAATTAGTATTATATGAATATGTTTTATATATATTTGACTTACTTTTTCAGATCTTTTCACCTATCTTCAATGTATCGGCTATCTTATTTATATAAAAATAATATTAAAAAAATTTTTGTTATATAAATACTAAATACCTTCTTTTAGACATTGTAAGTAACTACCATTTTCTCATTATTTTTAAGAAGTTGTGATTATATACAGACGATCTCTACAACACCTTTCAAGCATTGTTAGCGACCAATGGTCTCTAAATACTATTCTCGTAATACCTACTTTTTAATAATAATTGAAACTCGACATATGTTTGTTAAATCCCACTGAGTATTTTAACTATTCATACGATGTTTGAGCACACAGTTTCGTCCCACAAGTTCTTGTGATACACATACGTACTCGTCACGTAAACCCACAGAGCAAGAAACATGCCAGGGCTAATTAGGAATAAGACAATTAACTTGTCACCCACGTATGTGGTAGCATTGACCACCTCAGCTCTTTGAGAACACTGACTCATTAACGTGACATTCTCTTACTTATTACTGAATTTTTTGGATAATCCAATCTACACAAGAAGACATACAACTAAGTCGACCATGCTACCAATCGACACATTAGCCCAAACGATGGAAGGCATGCATGCTTCTTTTCACTTAAAACGGAACAAAAGATCTAAGATGTCCGAGAATAAATCGCGCATGAAAGACCCTTGAGACAAAACCATGATAATGAAAGTCACGTCTTCTGAGCTATGAATCATGTGGGAACGACACAACCAAGCATGTCCTTACTGAACCGAATAAAGAATCTCGACCATCATAGTTAATGATGACCTTTTTATTTAAAGCATTCTTTGAAAACTCTCAATGTATTGTTTGCCTTGTGGTACGGATATACCCACTTCCTTCAATAATTAATTATTTGAGTAACCAATTAAGTTCTCATATCCATTGAAACACCTTGAGTGAACCATTCCCTTAAATATGTGCTTATTTTAGCCATTTGGTTTTTTTAACTCTCTTTAAAAACTAGTTGCTTGTACAATTAATTCACCTATCTTGTTTAGCATCATAGACAATTGTCATAAGACAGAAGTCCTCTTTCAGCGATTGATATTAATTTTTCAACCACGCTTAAACCTCGATTATGCATGATATGGATGATCTCTATAGTCATCCTGTTCATAATCTCATAAAAGAAAGGACCTCTACGTTTGTTTTGTTGGTCAAACTAATAAGAGACGATTTTGTTGAAGGGGGGGGGGGGGGGGGGGTGGGATGAGTTTAGGTAGGAATGTACACAAGTCAACTGGTCAACTCAGGCAAACCACAAAAGGACAAAAACCCTCAAAATACAAATCAGTCCTCAATTTAAATCATATAACACAAAAGACCTAAAAACACTAACACCGTTATCTCTTCTATACTTAATAGATAACGATCGAAGCCCTAAACATAAACCCTTAACCTTTTTCACCCGTCCATTTTTTTATAATAAGCCCAAGTCAAATCCTCGACACTCCCATGTCCAAACAAAGAATAAAAAGGACAGATGCAGGGCGAGAAATCCTGTTTTATACTATTCACCATCTTTTCTTCGTTAACCTCACCTCAAATACACAAGGGTAAAAACATATGACAGCATGCTCTAAATTCTAGTACCAAGATTATAAGTTGGCAAAAAAAGACCGTCCACAAAGCCCTCCCATTGGCAAAGCACACTTCAAGGAATGATCATTCATTGGATATGCAAGGAAACACACAAGGCAAGGGAATTATGCACTAAAATTTAGTGTAAAAGAAGCACACACACCTCGGACGACAAGGATTGCCATCGACTGGCATTCCGTGTGCGTCCCAAAAGATCAATCCAAACGCCATAAATTAGGGAGCCATGAAGTTGGCAAAGATTCAAGGGCAAACAATTAAACATGGAGGAGCAGTGAAAGAGTGCCTAGATAGCTTCCGTCTCATAGAAGCCATAAATAGCAAGACCTTCTCACTCACGACACAAAGTGACCAGAGAATCATCCTCTTTTATCAGTTTTAGTACTTAAAAATTTTAGCTTATTTTTCATGTAAATTTTTCAAGCTTTAAGGTTTTTTGCAATTGTAAATTCTGTTTCAACACTTTGTATTCATTTCAGTTATTAATAAAAATTTGTTTTCATTTAAACTCTTTTGTCAATTCTGATTTCACTTTTATGGAAAATAATGGTTGATTAAGCTCGTTTACTGTTTCATAAGCTCATACTATTTTTAATCTGATTAAAAGCCTCTTATTTATCGATCATCCCCTTGGAATTGGATGGTCTGGCTGTACGATCAAGATGGTACAAATCCTTGACAGTTCCAAGGATAGAATAGAATATAATAGAAATTCTGATTTTGCTTATAGCATAAAAAGCTAAAAGATTGTTATGCATAACTCTGTTTGAGCAAACAATCCCTGTTTAGCCTGGGATTTCAGTTCTACATCATTTACTTTTCTGACTTTTAAATTATACCCCTAGTTAAAATTGTTCGTTACTCAAGCTAGATTTGCTTAATTTGTATCTCTGCTTTGATTCTACTTAATAAACAGTTTAAACTTGCTTATGTGATGGCTCATTTTAGTAGTTTTAAATGCTAAAATTTGTTTTTACTAATAGTTTTTTAATCTTAAGTTTGCTTTCTATATTCTATAAAACTTCAAAAAACCAAAATAAGCAGCCATAGATTTAAATAGCAATATCTTGTGGCTTATTGTGTGCTTAATACCCTGCTTAAGAGTTCTGTCTATTGCTTATTAATACTCTGGTTTATTGATTTATTAGTCTTTAAATCTCATCCTTACTACATACTAATTCAAACTGTAAATGGATTTAAACATTAAAAGGGGTGTTTTGGGTCAAACTGCCAGAGAACGAACTAGGAGATTCGTATTGCCAAAGGCTCCCACACCTTTTTATAATATTCCTTATAATTCCAACTCAATCCATTATTTTAAAAAGTTTATGTGAGGAAGGTATTTAAAGTTTTTTAAGATTAAGTAACTAGTATATTTTAATAAGGAGCCTAGGAAGATAGTTTATAGGAAATCCTGTCCGTTAAATTACATAATAAGCTCTCATGCTTTATTAAGCTAAATTTGTTTCTCAATTTGCATTCTATTGAGTGTATGCGTCTAGTAGAATAGCCAGCACTTAGTGGAATTGAAGGTTTGTAAACATCGTTAATTGTTAACAGCATCAGGTAGGAAACAATTGGTCTACAAAAAAAGAAGACCTTTTTCAAAATCAAAAAATCAGAAGGGGTAAAATTTCTTTTTATAGTTAGGTTTTGAAATTTTTGTTGTAAGTAGCTTGCTAGGTTCAATGTTAAAATGGTTTTATAGCTAATTTGTTCCCCTCAAAAGTTCATCTTGTGTTATTCCATAGTTTTTAAGCTCAAAATTTCAAATTTTTCTTGTTCAAAATAACAGAAAAATTTACTCACATCTACTGAGTACAATAAGCAGTTTTCAATACACTTTTTTTCATTTGAAGTAACTTGAAATATATCCAAATGTTTTGTAAAAGCTATTTTCAATTATCTTTTTGGGGCCAAGAACAAAGGTGATAAAGGGCTATATTATCATAATGATATGGGGCGTGAGGGGGAGGATGAGTGGCTTTAAAAAAAAAGCTTAAAGATGAAATGTTTTGGTCTGTTTGGATTGTAAGTGATTAGTTAAGTTCTTATTTGAAGGTTTTTTCCAGCTTAGCTTTTGTATTTGCTTAATGTCCAGCTTAGTTTTAGTCTTAATAGGTTAGTGGTAAGGTGTGTAAATAACTTTAAAGTTTAATGTTAAAAAGCTTCTTAGTTTTACTAGCTTTAAGTCATTTAAGTTAAAAATTCAAAAGTATACTTTTAAGTCTTTCTTGAACTAGGGTGTTCTAATAAGCTTTTTTACAGCTTAATTTTGATTTGAAAAAAGTTAGTTATTCTTCATTTGCATTACAAAAGATAGCTTATATATAAGCAGTTTTTCACATAGTTTTTAACAAACTTTTTCAAAAATCTAAAAAACATAGGGAAGATGGAAGTCGGGTGAGCAAGGCACGTGACCCCCGACCTCAACCACCCACTAACCTTTTTAAAGCCTCCACTCTCGCCACGACACAAACCATCTCGCCTGGGTCATTTTTCATTTATAAGATTACACAAACTTAATGTCTTTATATAGCAATTTAGCTGCTTTCAGTATAATAAGCTGTTTTAGCTTTAAATTCGCAGCTATATCGATATAAGCTGTGTCTCCGAGCTTATTTTTCTTAGATTCTTCATTGTTCAATCAACTTTTCATATTTTTTTCAGAATTTTTACAAATAGTTTACAGTATTTTTTAAATCATTTAATTTCATTAAAAAAATCATAATTTTAAATTCATAAAAAAATATAAAAAAGTCAAAAAATATAATTGCTTTTTAGAAATTTTCTATATCATATGATGTTTCCTTAAGAGAAAAATTAGATTTGCTTCCGTAGGGTTATAATTTACAGAAATTTCGATTTTGTAAAAGAATCGAGGAATTGATTCTCAGTTCACAAATTTTTAGTTTTTCAAGCCCGTATCACCTTCGTATTTGTTCTAATGTTTTCTTTGCCTTAGCTTTTTTGAGTTAATTTTTAGACTTATAAAAAACCAAATATTATTTTAGTACCAAATTTTGATATTAGGTTTTAGAGTTCCCGTAAAGGATTTCAAGATAAATGCATTTTTAGTTAAAATTTACTCTTCCCGTAACTGAATTTCTTGTAATTAGTTATAAATTGAACCTTTATTTGCTCACAAGTATGATATTAGAAAACAATCATCATCGAAGCCAATTTAAGTCACATTTTCCAAATACAAACATGGTCTCAAATTCAATAAATCGTTGAGGTGAAAAATTACGCCCGGTAACATCTTCTCCAGGTTAAAACGTGTATAATTATTGTAAGAATTTATTCCTACTACCAATTGTCCTTCAAGGGTAAGTTTTGGAATATTTCTAATCTTGGATAATATACGTATAATAATTAGGAAACCCACCAATCAATATATTTGGGCGCCGAGCTACATTGCCCGGAGGGAGAATATGTTGATTAAGATACTAATCGTTTGAAGTTTGTTTTTTTTTAGTCGAAGATTTGAAGAAACTTCGCTCTTCAAAAGTTACGCTTTTAAGAAAAATCAAAAAGAGAAAAAAAAAAGAAAAAAAATAATTTTTCATTTTCTTTTGTAGAAAATAGTAAAGATAATAAAATAAGAAAAATACAAAAATATTTGCTCTTATCCGGATTTTCAGTTTTTCTTGTGAATTTCAAAGACATATATGAAAAAAATAACCAAGTTGGTAAGATACAACACCAACAAATAATACTTCAACTAAGGTATTATCCATTCCAATAAGTATCCCGAACCAAAGATTAAAAATTTTTTACCATTTGTGTCACTTATGAAAAAGCGCAAAGCCTCGTTTGTAAAATTTTATTTTACTTAAGAAGTTACCCCTAAGTTTGTTGGATTATTCGGTAAACAAATATATTTCCTTTTCTCGTTTCTTTATCCTCATTTCATTTTGTTTATTGTTTATGCATGCGCACTAGAAAAGTATTCAATTTTCCAAATAATTCAATCACGTAACATTCTTAGACGGTAAAATAAAGACGTGAGCTCCAAACATAGTCGAACCCGAGCTTCGTACTATTCTAGTTGCACCAATGGCAATACGTACAATTGGGAAGAGCTACTCCGAGCATCTCAACGGAAGGGAACGGAGAAGCTTATATATCGTTTTTTTATCTTTAAACCAGAATATTTAATTACGATTATCTTTGAGAAAAAAACAAATTTGTAACATTGGTTCAAGCGAACCCTTTTTCAACGTTTTAGAGAACGAAAATCTCATGCTCATATCAATAGTTTCAAAAGGATTACTTCTAGACTCTCGAAACGATTTAGGCAATTGGATGCCAAACGTTGGCTGATTAAGCTAATGGATGGTGTCCATAGTTCACAATTCGAGTGTGCTGCTAAAACTGGTACGGTCAGAAAGAACTTCCTAATTCCATCTGACTTTGGAGGGATCTCGTTTACCAAATTCGTGAATCAATTTCCCTCCCTTTCCTACGAATACCACTCACTTAAAGGATAAATCTCTTCTGTTTTACCCAAAAAATCGATGAGTCTTTTAGTGAAGCGTGGGAACGATTTAAGGAAATTCTTAGAGCTTGTCCCCACCATGGATTTACGGAGTTAACTCAAGTTAATACCTTCTATAACGGTTTAAATGACAACGATCAAGACTCTTTAAATGCCGCGGCAGGTGGAAATCTTTTGAGTAAGACGACTAGAGAGGCCTTGAATGTAATTGAGAATAAATCAAAAGTGTGTTATTCACGAAACAAACCAAATGCTTCTAGGATGAATACGAATTCTAGGGAAAGTGATAGTAAGACGGATGAGAGAATTGATAAGCTTGCGGATCAACTTTCGACCTTAGTCGAGATTGTTTCTAAGAAAGTTGTCACTCCCGCTCCGGTTAAAGCGGTTGAGGAAACTTGAGTTACTTGTGGTGGTGCCCATTCTTGGTATAATTGTCCGACTACCAATAACAATCAAGCTAGTGTTTGTGCGACTGCGGGTACTTACAATCAAGTTAACTCTTCGAACCGTGATAGTAATCAAATGACACCACCAGGTTTTGCTCCGATGCAAAACAATGGTCAAAATAGGTTTAATCAAAATCAAGGTCAAGGGAATAATTTTAATCGGGGAAATAATTTTCATGTTAATCAAGGATTTCAAAATAATCATGCTCCAAATTTTCAGAACCAAAGATTTCAAAACCAACCTTTTCAAGTGCCTAATAATCAAGTTCAACAAGAGATTTTAAATGATTTTTCAAGTTACAAGAGGAATAACGATCAAATGATGAAAAATATGCAAAATCAAATCAACTCGTTGAAAGGAGACCTTAAGAATGAAATTCAAAACACGATAAAATCTCAACAAGCCGTCATGATGAATCAACAAACTACTTTTCAAAATAATTTGCAAAACATGATATGTGGATTGTTTCAAAACCAAGCCTCAACTTCGGGTACTCTTCCGAGTAATACCATTCCAAACCCGAAGGGTGAGATGAAAGCGATCACTACTTGAAGTGGTGTTGCTTACGAGGGACCCTCGATTCCTACTAATCCTTCTCCTAAAAAGATAGTAGAACGAGAAACCGAGGAGACAACGGATAAGGAGCAATCTAATTTCCAAGGAAGTACCGCTCAAATCCCACCTTCGGTTACCCCCATTCCAATTTCGGAACCCGATGTTCCAAAGACTTTGCCTAAAACCAGTCCCATTCCGGAACCCGATGTTCCTAAGCCACATATTCCATATCCTTCTCGACTTAATCAAGAAAAGTCTCATGACAAAGCTTCGAATCAAAAAGAGAAGATTTTTCAAATGTTTCAAGATTTGCGTTTTGGCATAAGTTTCGCGGATACTTTACTTTTGATGCCAAGATTTGCTCCTACGATTAAGAGTTTGCTCATGAATAAGGAAAAGTTGCTTGAGTTAGCTAAGATACCGTTGAACAAGAATTGCTCGGCGATGCTTCTCAAAAAGCTTCCCGAAAAGCTTTGAGATCCCGACAAGTTTCTTATTCCATGTAATTTCTCGGGAATGGATGTATGTCACGCCTTGGCCGATCTTGGCGCGAGCATAAATCTTGTGCCCCTTTCTATTTGGAAAAAGATTTCTTTACCTGAACTTACACCAAATCGGATGACTTTAGAGTTAGCGGACCGATCGATTACTTATCCTAAAGGAATCGCCGAAGACGTTTTTGTCAAAGTTAAGAAATTTCATTTTCCTACCGACTTTGTTGTTGTCGATTTCGAAGCCGATCCTCGCGTACCTCTCATACTTGGGAGATCCTTTTTGAGGACCGGTCGTGATTTAATTGATGTTTATGGAGAAGAAATAACCCTTCGAGTTGATAACGAAGCCGTCACTTTTAATTTAGATCAAACCACGAGATACTCCTCTACAAATGATAAGTCGGTAAACCAAATTGACATCATTGATGCAATTTGTGAGGAGTATGCTCCGGAATTGCTAGGATTTTCTAATTCTTCGGGTGGCAATCCCACCCCGACGTTTGAGCCGTTTACTTCTAAATTCATTTTGGAAGAAATCGAAGCTTATCTCAAGGATGATTCGATTTCACCGGAAATTAATCATGCCAATTGCGATCCGGAGGGAGATATTTGCTTAATTGAAAATTTGTTAAATAATGACCCATTTCAACTTCCTCCGATGGACCTTAAACAAAGTGAAGTAACCGAGGCAAAATCTTCAATTGAAGAGCCTCCGGAATTAGAATTAAAAGATTTACCGTCTCACTTGGAATAATGCTTAATTAGAAGAATAACGGACAAGTTACCCTGTGTTTTTGTAAAGGTTTAAACGATGATGAAAATGAAGCTCTCTTAAAGGTGCTTAAATCTCATAAATGTGCCATTGCTTGGAAAATCACCGACATCAAGGGTATTGATCCTCGTTTTTGTATACACAAAATCTTGATAGAGGATGATTACAAACCTACGATTCAAAGTCAAAGACTGGTTAACCCAAAAATTCACGAGGTAATCAAAAAGGAGGTTTTAAAACTTCTTGATGCCGGTATGATTTACCCGATCTCCGACAGCCCTTGGTTAGTCCAGTCATTGTGTTCCTAAGAATAGGAGGAATAACCGTTGTTGCTAATGAAGAGCAATGAATTTAATTGCTGACACGTTTAGTTCTGGGTGGAGAGTTGTATCGACTATAGGAAGTTAAATAAAGCGTCTCGAAAAGAATTTCTCCCATTACCGTTGTATAGATCCAATGATAGAGAGATTTAGCAGAAAATGAGTTTTATGGTTTTCTAGATGGATTTTCAGGGTATTTTCAAATACCAATAGATCCCCAAGACCAGGAGAAAACTACTTTCACATGCCCATATGGAACTTTCGCGTACCGTCGCATGCCTTTTGGCTTGTGTAATGCTCCTGGTACTTTCCAACGGTGTATGATGGCCATATTCCATGATATGATCGAAAAGACTGGAGTGTTTATGGATGATTTCTTGGTTTTTAGGGATAGTTTTGATTCGTGCCTCTCTAATTTAGAAAAGATGCTAAAAGGTGTGAAGACATGAATTTAGTTCTTAATTGGGAGAAGTGCCACTTTATGTGTAGAGAAGGAATTGTGTTAGGGCATAAAATTTCAAAGTCAAGAATTGAGGTCGATCGTGCTAAAGTCGAGGTTATCGCTAAGCTACCTCCCCGACTACCGTAAACGGTTTAGTAGTTTCCTAGGTCATGTAGGTTTGCCGATGTTTTATCTTTGTCTTTTCAATAATGCTAGAAAGATGACTCACCTTCTTGAGAAGGAAACACCTTTATGTTTTTAAGGATTGTATGGTGCTTTTCAAACTCTTAAAAAGAAGTTACCGGAAGCTCAATCTTAGTTGCCCGATTGGAAACCTACCTTCGAACTCATGTGTGATGCAAGTGATTTCAGGATTAGTACGGTTTTAGGACACGTAAAACGATGAAGCACTTTTAGGCATATACATACGCTAGTAAGACAAGATCAGAAGCTCAAATTCATTACACTACCACAGAAAAGGAAATGCTTGAGTTGTGTTGCTTTTGAAAAGGGTTTCAGCCTTTATATTGTCTTATCTAAAAGCATTTGTGTATTCGGATCACTCGCTTTAAAGTAACTTATGAACAAACAAGAAGCCAAGCTGAGGATGACTCCGGTGGGTTCTTCTTCCTACAAGATTTGTTATCACCATCCATGATAAAAATGGGAAACAAGAACCTCCGGCCAGATCATTTATCTAGGACTTGAGAATCTTCAGAGGATGTGTTAGAAAACAAAGACATAAATGAACATTTTCCATTAGAAACTCTTGGTGCGGTAACTAGTGAGAGTACTCCATGGTTTGCGGATTATGCAAATTACCATGCGGGGAATTTTATCATCAAAGGAATGACGACTCAAGAAAAGAAGAAGTTTTTCAAGGACGTTAAACATTTATTTCTGAGGATGATCCCTATCTTTTTCGTATTTGTGCGGATCAATCATTCGACGGTGTGTGTTCATGGGCAAAAAAGCTATTGATCATTCTCAAAGATGTTCATGAAGGACCACCGGGGCCATCATGTGCCATTATCACGCTCGAAAAAGTTTTTGATACCGGGTTTCTTTTGGCCAACCTTATAATCTGAGATGCCCATTACGATGATCAAATATTGTGATACGTGTCAAAGATAAGCAAATTTCACAACGAGATGAGTGCCTTAAAACGCTATTTCAAGTTTGTGAAATCATCAATGTATGGGTATCGATTTATGGGACCATTTCCGTCTTTACATGGGAATAAATACATCCTCGTTGCCGTTGATTATCTTTCAAAATGAGTTGAAGTAAATGCGCTCCCCACAAATGATGCTCGTGTTGTAGTTAAGTTTTTCAAATCTCTTTTTGCCCTATTCGGAACACCTAGAGCTATTATAAGCGATTGTGGGACCCATTTTTGTAATGATCAGTTTGCTAAAGTAATGTCTAAGTATGGGGTCACTCATCATCTAGCTACCGCTTATCACCCTCAAACGAGCAGTCAAGTAGAGGTGTCCAATCGAGGTTTGAAACGTATTCTAGAAAGGACGGTTGGAGAAAACCGTGCCTCGTGGTCTGACAAACTAGATGACGCATTGTGGGCATTTTGTACCGCTTTTAATACACCGATTGGTTGTACGCCCTACAAGTTAGTGAACGAAAGGTTTGCATTAATTATCGAGTTAGGAGCATAAAGCATATTGGGTGTAAAACTCTAATTTCGATCTTAAAACCGCGGGTGATCACCAGAAGCTTCAACTTAATGAACTTAATGAGCTTCGTGATCAACCTTACGAGAATTCTTTAATATATAAAGAGAGGACGAAGAATCTTCACGACTCAAAGATCAAAAACCGCATTTTCAATTTTGGTGATCAAGTTTTACTCTTCAACTCTTGTCTTAAGATATTCTCCAGAAAGCTTAAAACTCGTTGGTCAGGACCTTTTACCATCACCAAATTTTTTCCATATGAAACCATATAGTTATTTCAACCCGATGGTCCGGACTTTAAGGTGAATGGTCATCGTGTGAAGCATTACTTCGGAGAGGACTTAGATACCAAGGTAGTCCAGGATCTCCACCACTTTACTCCAAGGTATGAATGAATTAGGGGATCGGAGTCAAGCTTTGTGACTCGGTTACCAAAAATTAAAGCACTTCGTGGGAGGAAATCATGCTGATCTTCTATATTCTTTCTTATTTCTATTGTGATGTGAGGAGGCTTGTACTCTTCCGATTATTGTTGTTTGTGCTTGTGATTGTTTGCAGGATTAACCCAAAATTTTTGAAGACTCTCGTGTTCGGTGTTTTTTCCTGGTCTAACTTGAGCTCCTATCCTTGCGTGCTATTAGTTTGGGAATCCGAAATGTTAGTCGATAATAATCTTAGGATATCGGATTTCCCCAAACTAATAGCAAGCAAAGGATAGGAGGCTCAAGTAGACCAGGAAAAAACACCGAACATGAGAGTCTTCAGAAAATTTTGGGTTAATCCTACAAACAATCACAAGCACAAAACATACAAGAATCGCGTAGGTACAAACCTCCTCACATCACAATGAAATAAGAAAGAAGATAGAAGGATAGCAGATGGTGCTCCCTACGATGTGCCTTTTATTTTTGGTATCGAGTCTACATAGCTTGACTCATCCCCCGAATTCATTCATCCTTTGGAGAAAGTGAGGAGATCCTGGACTACCTTGGGTCGAAGTCCTCTCCGAAAGTAATGCTTCAACCCACACACGGGATGACATTCACTTAAAGTCCTGGACCATCGGTGTTGAAATAAATTTATGGTTTATATGGAAAAAATTTGTTGATGTAAAGGTCCTGACCAAGAGTTTTAAGCTTTTCTGGAAGAATATCTTAAGACAAGAGTTGAAGAGTATCAACCTTGATCACCAAAAATTGAAAATGCGGTTTTTGATCTTTGAGTGTGAAGCATTCTTCGTCCTCTCTTTATATATTAAAGAATTCTCGTAAGGTTTGATCACGAAGTCATTAAGTTTAATTAGTTGAAGCTTCTGGTGATCACCCGCGGTTTTAAGATCGAAATTAGCATGTTTTAAAGCCCAATATGCTTTATGCTCTAACTCGATAAGTAAATGGCAAGACTTTCCGTTCACTAACTTGTAGGGCGTACAACCAATCGGTGTATTAAAAGCGGTACAAAATGCCCACAACGCGTCATCTAGTTTGTCAGACACGAGGCACGTTTTCTCTCAAACCTTCACTTTATGAATACGTTTCAAACCTCGATTGGACACTTCTACTTGACTGCTCGTTGTTGAGGGTGAATAAGAGAGGTAGTGTTGATGAGGACCCATACTTAGACATTACATTTAGCAAACTGATCCATTATAAAATGGGTCCCACATCGCTTCATATAGCTCTAGGTGTTCCGGAAATAGGGCAAAAAGAGATTTGAAAAAACTTAACTCAACACGAGCATTCCATTTGTGGGAGCGCTTACTTCAAATCATTTTGAAAGATAATCAACGGCAACGAGGATGTATTTATTCCCACGTGAAGACGGAAATTGTCCCATAAAATTGATACCCCATACATTGAAGATTTCACAAACTTGAATAGCATTTTAAGGCATCTCATTTCTTTGTGAAATTTCGCCTTGTCTTTGACACGTATCACATGATTTGTAATCGTTATGGGCATCTCGATATATGGTGGCCAAAAGAAACCTGGTACAAATACTTTCTCGGCGGTTTGAGATTGGCAACTATGATGGCCCCAGGGTGGTGTCCTTCATGACAATCTTTGAGAATTTCAATCAGCTTTTTGCCCATTGAATCACCGTCGAATGATTTGATCAGCATAAGTACGAAAAAGATAGGGATCATCCCAGAAATAATGTTTAAAGTCCTTGGAAAATAACTTTTCTTTTCTTTGAACGTCGTCATTCCTTTGATGATAAAATTCCCTCGCATGGTAATTTTGCATAATCCGTAATCATGGAGTTACTCTCACTAGTTACCGCACCAGAGTTTCTTAAATGGAAAATGTTCCTTTATGGTCTTTGTTTTCTTAACACATCTTATGAAGATTCTCAAGTCTAGATAAATGATTGCCGCGAGGGGTTCTAGTTCCTTTTTTTTAATGGATTGGTGTAATATCAAATTCTTGTAGCGATGAAGAACCCACCGGAGGCATCCTCAGCTTGGCGTCTTGTTTGTTCATAAGTTTACTTTAAAGCTGAGTTGATCCCGTATATCACTATGCTTTTAGATAAGACAAGATATGGCTGATAACTTTTCAAAAGCTTTACCACAATCGGCAAGCATTTCCTTTTTGTGTTTAGTTGTAATGCATTTGAGCTTCTGTCATTGACTTACTAGCGTAATGTATACGGGCCTAAAAGTGCTTCATCATTTCGTTGTCTAAAACCGTGTAATCTGAAATCTATTGCATCACACGGGAGTTCGTAAGGTAGGTTCCATTGGGCAACTAAGATTGGAGCTTCCGGGGTAGCTTCTTTTTAATGAGTTTGAAAAGCATCAATACAATCCGTAGAAACATAAATTGTAGTTTCCTTTCAAGAGGTGAGGTCATCGGTTATAGCTATTTGAGAAAGTCTTGGATAAAACATCGGCAAAAAACCTACATGACCTTGGAAAACTCCTAACACCTTTTACAGGTAGTCGGGTGATGGTAGCTTAGCGTGAACATCGTCTTTAGCAACGATTCGACCTCAATTTCTTGACTTTGAAATTTTTATGCCCATAACACAATAATTCCTTCTCTACACATAAAGTGCATTCTCCAATTTAGAAACTAATTTCATGTCTTCAACATTCATTTTAGCATCTTTCTAAATTAGAGAGGACTAATACACGGATCAAAAAATTATCCTCAAAAACCAAGAAATCTATCCATATAATTCCATTTAGTCTTTTCGATCATATCATGGAATATGGACCTATCATACATCCGTTGGAAAGTACGGGAGATTACACAAGCCAAATGCTTGCGGGACATACGCGGAAAGTTCCCATATGGGCATGGTGAATAGTAGTTTTCTCTGGTTTGGGTGATATTTTGGTATTTGGAAATACCCTGAAAATCCATCTAGAAAAACAATAAAACTCATTTCTGGCTAATCTACTCTAACATTGATCTATAAACAGGTAAGGAAAATGAGTCTTTTCGAGTCGCATAATTTTAACTTCCTATAGTCGATTCAAACTCTCCAACCCAGTAACTAAACGTGTCAGATTTATTATTTCTCTTCATTAGCAACCAACGGTTATTCTTCCTTTATTAGGAACACAATGCACTGGACTAACCCATGGGCTTGTCGGAGATCGGGTGCGTAAATCTACGGGGGGGGCTATCAAAGAAGTTTTTAAAACTCCTTTATGATTACCTCCGTGAATTTTTGGTTAAACAGTCTTTGACTTTGAATCGTTAGGTTTGTAATCATCCTCTATCAGATTTTGTGTATACAAAAACGAGGTTTCAATACCCTTTGTTGTCAGGTTTGATTTTCCAAGCAATGGCACATTTATGAGATTTAAGCACCTTTAAGAGAGCTTCATTTTCATCATCGTTTAAACCTTTTACAATAATCACTGGTAACTTGTCGTTTTCTTCTAAGTAAGCATATTCCAAGTGAGACGGGTAAATCATTTTCATTCTTTTTGCGAAGGTCTCTTCCAAATGAAGATTGTGCTCCGTACTTCACTTCTATATTAAGGTCATCGGAGGAAGTTGAAACGGGGTCATTTCTTTACCAATTTTTTCAATTAAGCAAATATCTTCCTTCGTGATCGCAATCGGCATGATAATTTACGTGAAAATCGAATCATCCTTGAGATAAGCTTCGATTTCTTCCAAAATGAATTCAGAAGTAAAACGACTCAGACGTCGGGGTGGGATTGCCACCCGAAGAATCATTATTAGAAAATCCTAGCAATTCCGAAGCATACTCCTCACAAACTACATCAGTGATGTCAATTCGTTTACCGACTTATCATTTGTAGGAGAAGTTATCTCATTGGTTGTCTAGATTTAAAAGTGATGGATTCATTATCAACTCGAAGGTTTATTTTCATTACTTCATAAACATCAATTAAAGCTACGACCGGTCCTTCAAAAAAAGGATCTCCCTTGTCATGAGAGGTTACTCGAGGATCGGCTTCGAAATCGACTTCAACAAGTCGATAGGAAAGTGGAATTTTTCTACTTTAACGTAAAGTCTTCAGCGAGTCCTGTCAGGATGAGTATTTCGATCGATCCGCTAACACTCTAAAGTCATTCGAGTTGGTGTAAGTTCGGGTAGGGAAAGCTTTTTTAAAAGGAAAGAGGCATAAGATTTATGCTTGCGCCAAGATCGGCCAAGGCATGACATACATCCATTCCTAGGAAATTGCATGGAATAAGAAAACTTATCGGGATCTCCAGCTTTTCAGGCAGCTTTTGATGAGCATCGCCTAGGCTTTCCTTTCAACGATATCTTAGCTACTTTAAGCAACTTTTCCTCTTATTCATGAGCAAATTCCTCAATCGTAGAGCAAAATTTGGCATCAAAAACTAACGCTCTGCGAACTTATGTCAAAACGCAAATCTTCGAAACATTGAAAAATCTTCTCTTTTTGATACGAGCTTTTTTTACGAAATTTTTCTTGGTTTACGTCGAGAAGGATTGGAATATTTAGCTTGGTAAACTATTTGGTAACATGGGTTCGGAATGGAAGTGGTTTTAGGCAAAGTCTTCGGAATATCAGATTCCGGAATAGAAATGGGGGTAACCGAAGGTGGGATTTGAGCGGTACTTCCTTGGAAATTAGATTGCTCCTTATCTGTTGTCTCATCGGTTTCTCGTTCCACTACCTTTTTAGGAGAAGGATTAATAGGAATCGAGGGTTCCTCGTAAGGCAACGCCACTTTTTTTAGTCGATAGCTTTCAATCTCACCCTCCGGGTTTTGGAATGGTATTACTCGGAAGAGTACCCGAAGTTGGGTTTAGTTTGAAACAATCCAAATATCATGTTTTGCAAATTATTTTGCAAATGTGTTTATTGATTCATCATGATGGCTGTTTTTGAGATTTTATCGTATTTTGAATTTCATCTAAGGTCTCCGTTCAACGAGTTGATTTGATTTTGCCTGGTTCTCATCATATTGATCGTTTAGTTCTATTTGATAAACGACTTGTTGAACTTGATTATTAGGCACTTGGAAGAAGGTTGGTTTTGAAATCCTTGATCGGAGCTTGATTTATTTTGAGCTTGAAACCTAGATTACCATGAAAATTAATTTCGATTTAATATTATTCCCTTGATCTTGATTTTGATTAACATGATTTTGACCATTGTTATGCACCTGAGCAAAAACGGGTGGTGCCATTTTGATTACTAAACACAGTTAGAGGTTAACTTGATTGTAAGTTACACGTAGTCAACAAAAACTAGCTTGATTTTATTATCGGTTGTCAGACAATTATACCAAGGAATGGGAACACCAACAAGTTAACACGGTTTCCTTATGCTTTTGATGGAGCTGGGGGAGGGGGAGATTGACAACATTTCATGAAACTATCTCGACTCAAGGTCGAAAGGTTGATCCGCAGCTTATCAATTCTCTCATCGTCTTAAATAACACTTTCCACTAGAAGTTGTATTCATCCTAGAAGTATTTGGTTTGTTTCTTGAATAACACATTTTTGATTTGTTTTCAATTATATTCAAAGCCTCTCTATTCGTCTTACTCAAAATATTTCCACCCGACGCGGCATTTAAGGAGTCTTGATCGTTGACGTTTAAACGTTATAAAAGGTTCAACTTGAGTTTAGCTCCGGTAAATCCATGGAGTGAAGGACAAGCTCTAAGGTTTCTTAAATTCTTTTCACATGCTTCACTAAAAGATCATCGAAATTTGTGGGTAAATCGAGAGATTTGTTTTTTAAGTGAGTCGTTTCGAAGGATTGGGAAAAATTTGAGTTCCGAATTGGTAACTGAGACCTCCCAAGTCAGAATTGAATTAGGAGGTTCTTTCTCGTACCACGTGTTAGCAGCCCCCTCAGTGAATAATGGAAAACATCATTAGTTTAATCACATCGTTTGGCACATTCCTAAATCGTAGAGTCGAGGTAATCCTTTTGAAACTATTAATATGAGCATGAGGATTTTCGTTCTCTAAACCGTGAAACGGGTTCGCTTGAACCAATTGTAACAAATTCGTTTTAATCTCAAAATGATCCGCATTAATTTTTGGTAAAATAATAGCTTCTCCGTACCCTTCCGTAGGTGCACGGAGTAGTTCTTCCATTGTACATTCCGCCATTGGTGCTACGATAGTACGAAGCTCGAGTTCGACTATGTTTGGAGCACGTCCTTTATTTCGACGCCTCGAAATGGTTACGTTTAAATTATTTGGAAAATTAAAATTTCTAGTGCGCATGCACTAAACAAACAAAAAAAATGATAAAAGAAAAGAAAAAAAAGAAAATATTTTTGTTTAACGAATAATCAACAAACTTAGGGTAACTCTCTTAAGTAAAATAAATTTTACAAAAGAGGTGCGCCTTTTTCGTAAGTGACACAAGACGGTAAATTTTTTTAATCTTAGGTTCGGGAACTTATTGATGGATAATACTTCAATTGAAAGTATTATTTGTTGGTGTTCTTTTACCAACTTTGTAAAAATTTTATTTCTTATATTAATGAATTCACAAGAAAAATCGAAAAATCCGGAAGAGCAAATATATTTGTATTTTTCTTATTTATTTAACTTTTACTTATACTAAAAAGAAAAGAAAAAGATTTTTTTACTTTTTATATTTTTAAATTTTTTTTGTATTTTTTATTTTCTTAAAAGCGTAACTTTCGAAGACGAAAGGTTCTCCAAATCACGATCGACAAACTGCAAACGAAGAAATCTTAATCACAAGTCCCAGGAAGCGGTGCCAAAAATACATCTCAAGTATTTCTTACGTATAATATCCAAAGTATAGAAAATTCAAAAACTACCCTTGAGGACACAGGTAGTAGGAAAAATCTTACAAAAATACTACACGTTTAACCGGTAAGTGACTACCACGTCGTTTTCCCAATGACTTATGAAATTGAGACCTCGCTTGTTATTTGGACAATGACTTGAATTGGTTCGAAGATGATTATTTTTTAAAATCTATTAGAGAGCAAATAAAAGCACAATTAAAACTAACTACGAAAAACGTTAACCGGATTAAGAAAACGTAACAAATGAGCAATTGAACTAAATTAATCCCTAAATGATTATCTAAACTTTTTCTAATCCTAAATGACTATTTAAAAAGAAAAGCTAGTGAAATTCTAAAAACGAGACACTTAAAGCTTAAAACGAAGAAAAAGAGAACGGGGATCCGGAATCCCATTCTTTAAAAAGGTGAACATTCAAAATATTAACCCTACGAAAGTAAATTTCAAACCTAAGCCTAGAATATGATAAAAGAAAATTTTATAAAAAAGAAAATTATTTTTTTTGATTAATTTTCTATTTTTATGATTTTTTAAAGTTTTTAACAAAATTAATTCACGAAAATTATAAAAACTTATTAAAACGAAAAATCCTAAAATAAAATAACACAAAAAAAAACATTCCTTGAAAAAGCTTATGATAAGCTGGTGCAGGAAAAATAAGAAATCCTAAAGTGCTAGACTAAATAAGCCGGGAAAAAATCAAATAAGCAATCGAATTGCTTATTATACATAAAACTCAAAAAATGGTTAAAAGGTTTGATTATGCAAAGATGGACGTAAAAGTCCCAAGGGCACGTTGGTGAGGGGTGTGTGTGTTGAGGCTTATAAAAGGTGAGACTAGGTTGAGGTCGGGGGTTCGAGTCTTGCTCACCCCCGACTTCCTTGGTTTCCCTTTTTTTATTTTTTGCAAAAACTTAAAAAGCAAAGTTGTAAAACAGCTTATAATAACCTATTTTTGTGAAAACAACATTTCTAAAAGTCACTAAAAAGCTAGTTAACAGCTTAAAATTAAGAGAGAACACACTTAACTTTTTTTTTAACTTTTAACACAACTAAATAAGTTAGATATCTGATTAGTAGACTATTAACTAAATAAGCTATCACTATCTTAAATCTAACCTAATAAGCTAAACTAGACTAGAAATAAGCAAAAAGGATAAGCCCATAAGCTGAAAAAATCAAATAAGCACTTTACTACTAAATGCATTTTTTTTTTTAAACCTAAAACAGACAGATAGCAAACTTTGAGCTTATTTTGCAATAAGCAAACAGATCCTTTGAAAAAATCATGAAAAGTAGCTTGAATAGTGTGAAATCTAAGAAAAATAAACTTGGTAACACAGCTTATCAAATAAGTTGTTAAAAAGGCTAAAAACGTATAATAAGCTAAAAGGCCTAAAATGTGTATAAATAATAAATTTTTCAAACTTATACCGAAAAAGACCCAAGGGCGAGTGGTAGTGGAGTGTGTGTAAAACGTTTGGGTGTGGGGTTGAGGTCCCGGGTTTGAGCCTTGCTCACCTGGGGCTTCCCCTACTCCCAAATGTTTTTGCAAAGTCCATTTTTTTATAACTTTTTAAAACACTTAAAAATAAGCATCTTTTGCAAAGACACCTTTTTTATAAAGCCTGAATAAGCACACAAATAAGCTAAGAAAGACAGATTAAGCCCATACTATAATAAACCACTAAAATGCTAACTATTGGCATTTTTAAGCTCAAATAAGCTTAAACCTAAAAGAAATAAGCTAAATGGGACTTAAACTAACCTAATAACTATGCTGAACCTAAATAAGCAAAAGAAATAAACAGATAAGCCCCAAATAAGCCCATTAAGCAAAATGGCACAAACAGCAGGCAAACAGCAAGGGGGGCACTTTTGAGTTTATAAATAAGCTCAAAGATGGATCCTTATGGCTTAATGAGTTATACCACTAAAAAGCTCTAACAATAAGCTACAATAATCATGAATCAAAAAGGAGTTTGAAACACAAATAAGCACTTAAAAAGCCTAATGAAAAAGTTGTTTGTTCATTTTTCAACACTTAGGGAACTTTTTTCAGTCTTAACAATCCAATACTTTTGAGCTTAAAAATAAGCACCTAAACAGATCCTTATGGGTTTTTAACTCACAAACAGTTTAACTTTTAACATCAAAGAACACATATCAGTAATCAAAAAGCAGTTTGAATTACAGGATAAACCAAAATGAGCAAATCAAAAAGCTGTTTCTTTTATTTATCACACTTTGCAAAAAAATTGACAGGAATGGCAAAACACAAATCAACAAATGCAGGCCTAAGGTCTTGGCATCAAACTTGATTTAAGACTCAAACACATACAAAACTAGCATTTAATCACCCAAATCACAAATCAATCAATAAGATCACCATAATCTATCAAAACTATGATAGATTCACACATCAACTTCTTCAAACCTTGATTTTAAGTTTTAGCACTTAAAAACTTAAACCAACTGAATTTTATAACTAATATTACCTAATCAAAATTGACTCAAAAGCAAAAAGCAGGTTTTGACCCATTTTAACCCTTGACCCAAACACCCCTTTAAAGTGCTTAATGCCATTTCAAGTTTATAAATCTTAGATTTAAAGCACAAATTGTAAATACCAGATAGTGAACAGCTAAAAACAGACTTAATAAGCAATATTAAGCTAATTTGCAATATTAAAGCTATAAAAAGTAAATTGAGAACTTACATAAGCCTCTACACAAACAAGTCTATAAAATGACTCAATTTAGCTATCAACAAGCTCCAACTTATCAAGTGATAAGCTGGTAGGGTCTTGGAAGTCCTTCCATTATTGACTTCCCTTCCAGTAACAAGCTGAGGTAAATTTTAAGGGTGGATTTATTTGAATAAAGCTCAGTTAAGCTTTTATGAGCTTAACTGAGTTAGTAACTAGCTTATGAGTAGATTAGATAACTTATATGTGAACAAAATAGAGCTTAATCAAACAAATTTGAGTTAAAGGAAAACATTAAGGATCAATTCATTAATAAGAAAAACAAACTTTTATTACTAATATGAAACTGATTACAAGCTTAAATGAAGGTTACAGTAAGTAGAAATCTATAAGCTAAAACAGTTTGAATGAAAAATTCATAAGCTAATTCTACAAGCTACTTTCTATAACTACTCCTAGATATCCTTTGTGAGTGAGGATGGCCTTCGTTTTATAAGAGGAGGAGAAGCTTCTAGGTCTGTTACACGCTCCCCTTGGTCTTAATCTTGGCCCTCGAATTCTTTCAATCATTGGATCCTCAATTGTGTCCGTTGGATTAGAATGTGAGCACACGGATTGCCAAGCTGGCAATCCCACTTCCTTTGAGTGGGTGTGTTTCTTTAACACTGAATCCAATGCAAATTTCCCTTTTCTTGTGTGTTTGTTTGTTGTCCGCGTATCATTCTTGTTGTCAGAGAGCCAATCATAGGGCTTTGATGACATATTGATGTTGAGCTATAAGCTTGGTACTCGAATCTTTGTTCCACGTCATTAATTAAATTTTACCTTTTATTTTTTATGCCGGGTAAAACAAAAGAGATGATGAATAGTAACTTCCTTTCATGCCCTAGTTTCTTTTCTTATTTGTTGTTTGACCCGGGGGTGTGGGTTTGACTTGGGCTATGTTTTATATAAGAAAGGGTTGGGTCGGTGTTTGTTTGGGCTTAGAAATGGTTTAAAAGAGTTTATAGATTTTAAAAGATAACAAAAGGACTAATGGTGTTAGTGTTTTAGGGCTTTTGGTGAGATTTGATTTAACATTAAGGGCTTATTTGGGATTTTTAAGGGTTTTGTCATTTTGTGGTTTGACAAGAGTTGACCAAGGGTTGACTTTGTTGACCTTTTGCTAGAAACTCCCGGCTCTTGTATACTCTATCCGTTCCTGTGTTCGTGTTTGTCCGGATTTGACCATTTTCTTGTGATTTTTGCAATATTCGTACCTACATATCACAAATGATAAAACAAGCAATATATAAGCATAATTTGCATAATTTAATCATTTAAGGGTAATTTTTGATATAAAAAGGATATGTGATTTCTCACATATCACAAACACAAACAGTTAATGGGAAAGAGCTATGATGAAATTCAAAAGCTGTTTGACAAAGAAATGAAGAAGGTAAATAACTTTGTGGCTATGAGTTCTGAGGCACAAGAAAGCAATAAAAAGAAGGTAGAAGGTAGTGAGGAGAAAGCTAAAAGAAGCCAAAAGAAGAGTCTTGGTAAGAAAAGAGCAGTAAAAGAGCAACAAAAAGAATCTCCAAAGAGACAAAAACTGGAGGATGATAAAGAAACTGATGAGCATGAAGAAGTTGAAGCAGATGATACAGCTGAATTGAAAAAGCATTTGGTGATTAAAAAGGATGATGATATAGCAATTAAAGTTATACCACTTGCTACTAAACCACCAGTGATTGTTGATTAAAAGCTTCTTAAAGAAGGAATAATGGCACATTATCAGTTGATAAGAACAGATGGAAGCTCCAAGAGATATTCTTCAATGATTAGAATGCTTTAATGTATTGACAGAGAAGATTTGTAGACTCTTTAGAAGTTAGTAAAAATAAATCATGGTGATTTAAGACCTAAAGATGAACATGAAAGAGTGATGTGGGGTGATTTGAAATTCATGTTTGAACCAGACATAAAGAGTAATGTATGGAGAAATCTACAAGGATACAAGGTGACCATTTAGAAGTTGATTGATTCATGTGGAGTGCACTTTGTAAGGTTTGGAAATGTTCAAATCTTTATGTTAGTTGAAAAGAGATACCCCCTCACACCAATTACAATTACAAATATGCTTAACAAGAAACTTCAAACTGATCATTGGAATGAGATGTGCTATCAACTGCTCAAGCTTATGGTAAAATAGCAAAGTGGTCAATAAAAGGTTTGAATGTATCCTCCTAAGTATGATGAAGACTTTTAATGAAGAAACTTCAAGATTCAGAAGATGAACATCAAGTTTAGGAGAGGATTGTTGGGACTTAAAAGACTTCAAGGATTCTTACTACTGCTCAAGTACATAATGGAAATTATGCTAAGTAGTTAGTACTGGTAGTATAAAGTTATCACTGCTAGTTACTACTGTTAGTATAATTTAGTATTATTAGTATTGAGTTACTACTGTCAGTAGAAGTTAAGACTGCTTAGAGTTGAAGACTTAAAGTATGCTAAGTGGTTAGTACTATTAGTACAAAAGTTACTACTACTAGTGTAACTTAGTACTGTTAGTATAACTTAGTACTGCTAGAGTAAAGTTACAACTGTTTGCGTAAAGTTAGTACTGCTAGTACTTACTACTGCTTATGCTTAGTTTGTGTTGCTGGTTATAAAGATACAACTGCTGCTGAATTACAACTGCTAGAAGACTTACTGCTGTCAAGAGGATAAAGATGGATTAAAGAGATAAAGATTGATTGGAGAACAAGAATACTTACGAAGATAAGTATTAAGTTATTTTTGTAAAAGATATGTATAACTTATTTGATTAAGAGATTACGTTTATTTATAGAAAAGATCATGATAAGTTAGGAATGTATTGTAAGCCTTGTAGGACTCCTTGGTGTATAAAAGGGGATCCTAGGGTATAGAAAGATATATGTTTTCCATCTCAGTTTTCCATAGAGTTCATAGCTTCAAGGTTGTAAACCCTATCACTAAGTTAGAGTAATCGTATTAATATATATTGAAGCTTGTTGTGTTGATTATATATATGTGTCAAAACATACTTTATTGTTTCATTGAGAATACTTCTTAGTGATATAAACTAGATTCTGCATAGTTTATATCATTCAATCAAAGTTTCATTCTTAGTATTTTTTGATTTATCCAATGGTACTAAACCTTACAAGCTAAGGAATTAAAGATCTATTCATTAGGATCAACAATTGGTATCAGAGCCATGGGGCTCTTGATCTAGGTGTTACAAGGTTTTTACAATTGAATTTATGAAAAGAAAAGTGTATGGAGTTTCTGGTGATTTTCGGTGAATAGAAAACCCTAATTCTGTAACATATAAAATTCGGTAAAATTAGGGTTTGCTCTTTATTCATGATTCTTAATATTTGCCTACATCGTGAATGTTTCTCCTATCCTTGATGATCGCATACTATCCAGGTAGGGTCATTGATTGTACAATAACTGATTGTTTCTAGTTAACTATTTTTGAGGGTAGCGGTTCAACTAGGGTTAGGGTTTTGTTCATTGTGTTGGTATCGTTTGTTTGGTTGCTTAACTGAATCTGTGAATTAATTATCACTATCATTATGGATCATCTATTCAAAGGAGGATAACGTGATGATGATCGTTGTATTTAAACCCTAACTCAATAAGGTTTTCTTCTTTATTGGTTCATGTTTTGATCTTGTGTTTACTGAGTGTTTCTTTTATGGTTTCCTAATGGATCGATCTGCTATTGTCGATGGTTTGCTTCTTGGTTGGGTTTCGTTGGTTTGAATATGAGTAAGGATTCTAGTGACAAGAAGATGGGCAGTATACGCCTCCTAAACATGCATTCGAGGGAGAAGGATGTAGCTTTAAATCCTGATGGGACGAGCACAATAGTCCTACTAATACTTTTTCACTAAGGCTACTAGTCTATTCTCTTTTGATGTGTCAGATATGAATGTTTGGCTGTGGAGAAATCAATGAAGAAACCCTAATAATGATGCGGATCATTCACATTATGATGAAGTGGCAGGTACAACTTTAATTGATGTGACATAATGTAAATTAGGGTTTTATCAAACCCTAATTCGATGAAGAAACAAAGATGTATCAAGTTGTTGCAATCTGTTTAGCCTATCAACGACAACAGCAGGATAAATACTTTAAAGTATAGAGTTAAAATATTGAGTTAGTGCTGCTCATATTTAATTATAGTTGTTAGTGTTTACTTAATGCTGCTAGCTTATGAGAATAGTAGTATATTGAAGTTACTACTGCTTGGGAGTCAAGGAGGTTAGTACTGCTTGTTATTGTGTGTGCTGCTAACTTATGTGAAGGAAATTTTATTGGTTGTTTTGCGATGATATGCACTTTGTGCTACTACGTGTTTCAACAGATGATCGTATTGTTGGCATAGCATTGAAATCAAATTAGTGCTACTAATAACGGTTAAAGATGTCAATGCTTGTTAAAGCTGCCCGTACATATTAGTACTGCCAGGGTTTGATAACAGGTACTATTGTTGGTATTGGTTACTACTAGCAGGGTTAAATGCAGTTAATACTGCTGGTATGAAACTTACACTAGCTTAGTGATGTTAAAATGTTTGGGCATAAAAAAGTTTACGTGTTGCTAGGTATAGACTTAGTACTGCTCGATAAATAATTACTATCTCATTTTGTCACATTGTGGTACTTGGCCAAGAGGAAGGTAAATTTTTGGTTTAAATGGTTCTTAATTTAAAGCTTATATTTTTTCTTGATCTTCTGAAGTATGTGGTTACGAAGATGATTTTTATCACTATGTGACGCTAAGTAGAATTATTTTTGGTTTGTGTTTTATCATACTTTTTTAGCAGGAGGTAACTTTTTGTGTTTACACAAGTGTGATGCAAGCAGACTTGACAAATCTTCGGCAAAGGTGTCGTGTCGATTTTTCTTATGGTGCTCATGCTCACATTTTCTATCACTTTGGTTCATGTGTCTCATAGAAGATGAGGAAAATTTGTCAAGAGATTGCGTCTCCTTAATACATTGGTTTTTGGTATTACTTCGAGTCACGATGATAGTACAAGATACCAACCTAAGTACACAAAGTTTGGGTTATCTACGTTCAGCATCAATTCGTTATACTTAGTTTTCTTCATTAGGTGATCAATACATAGAGCACTGCAAAATTGAAGATCAAGAATTGGTTAACATATGGGTTTAAGGGGAAGCTTAATTTAAAATGTTTAAAACCATTTATATTTCTACGCGTCAAGGTGAAGTTTTTACTACTACTACCTTTGTTACTACTGCTAGTGTAAGACATCTACGCTCAAGTTCATTTTCTTAAGGTGCACTAAAGGATGCAATTTTGGGTCATGGAATACTTGAATTAGAGTGTAATATTGGTTTCGTAGTTTGAGATCAAAGTTGTATAACTTTGCTGAGCGCGCGCGAGCTTTTGATGTTGACAAGAAGGTGTCGCGAGAACCATTTTGATGATTTGCAACTTTAGATCCTTGGTAGCTTAAGGGGAAGTTTCATTCGTATATTTAACTTCAGGGGAAGTTCGTGCTTATTTTGGTTTGTCATTACACTAGGGGAAGATTGTCAGGAATTATATTTGAGTGATAAACAAACCACGAATGAAACAAGATGAAACATAAGGACCACAGTCGTTATTGTTTGATAAGGACAAGATGTAGAAGAAAATAAAGATTTGTCAAAAAGAGATGTAATATTATAATAGAGGGGGGGGCGGTAAAAAAAAAAGAAAAAAAAGAAGAATAGTCCCTTGAGTTACTCATTAATATCTTTTAATAGTTTCCATTAAAGCCTTACTCCTAGCTAAAAAGGAGTCCAGGCATGAGTGTTTTAAGCATTCAAAAGATGTGGTTTCATCATATGGAACTCGACTAGTACAAAAGTAATTTATGATACCTCTTGTTATAATTAGTGTAGACTCTAAGTTACAGCCTCAAGGATCTTTGATCCCCTGTTAAATAGTAACCGTTCCTACAGAATTGATTCCATCTATAATGGAGGGCGTGATGGAAACCATATGGTAATAAAACCTTGTTCAAATAACATTGAATCGTGTTTCATTATATTCCGTTGCCATTGTTATCTATATTCTTTCTTATTTTTGTTAACCTAGATATAGTAGATCCTACCCAATAATTACTTAGAAAAACGATCTTAGGTTCTGTGGGAATATAAACTCAGTGCACTTTAGTACTTCAAGTCAAAGTTATTACTGCTCACAATTACAACTGCAGTATTAACCAGTTGTTACTCCCAGCTAGATAAGTTAGTACGACCAGTACTAGCTTAAGACTGTTGAAGGACTTAAATTGCTGTTATAAAGTTACTACTGTTGGTATCTCAAGATTACTGCTGCTGGTGAAAAAGTTAATGTTTGTTTATACAAGTTAATGTTGTTAGGCATAAATATAATCTAATTGACTAAATTTTAATGATATTTAGTCAAGACAGAAGACTGAAATTAATGATTATATGAAAGATGAATTCTGATTGAGAATAGACTAATACTTAGGAAAGTATTAAATACTTAGTCATTATATTTAATATATTTGACTAAATATTTAGGAAAGTATTGTAAGCCCATTAAGACTCCTTAGTGTATAAAAGGAGATCCTAGGGCATCTAGTTTAACATCTCAATCATCTCATTATCATACACATACCTATACAGCATCTCATTGTAATAGCTTTAAGGTTGTAAACCCTAGTACTAAGATAGAGTACTCGTATTACTAATCTTGATAATATTGGAGCTTTTTGGTTATATCATTGTTCATATATAACCATTGTTACATTAGTTTTCTTCAGAGTATTAAAGAGTAGATTCCACATACTCTTTAGTATACACACAAAGTTTCTACCATTGTTATTTTGGATTTATCCAAGGTAACATACTCTTTACAAGCTAAAGAATCGATCAAGATTTGGGATCAACAATTGGTACGTCCGAAGAATGAAGAATTACCAAAGGAATTATCCGGAGTTATTATGATGGTGAAGATGGTGAAGTTACATCGAGTTTCGTAGTATAGTATAGCAAAAAAAATTAAATCAAAAAAATGAGAAAAATCACAACAAAAAAGAGAAGGAAAGTTTGGAGATAATCGCAAGAGCATAGACAGAAGGAATTATACGAAGGATTGATTATTTGTTGATACGTTTTATAAGTCAACGATGTAGAGTATTGTATAAAGTGGTAGATATCGCCACTTGTCTTGTAAAAGTTTGTAAAGTATGGGATGATTGGGAAGTTGACCGTTACGTGAACGCCAACTTAGGTTGTTATTTTTTATCAATGATCAAGACGTTTGTAACTAGTTGTGCCTTTATCATGGTAACGGTCGGGAAAAAGTGTCTAGCAACTTATATCTTGGACCTAGTCTATTTGTTTCGTAAGTTTTGTTTAACAACAATTTAATTCTCTTTCCTAATCATTAACCATGGGTTTTACGCGAATGAGGATGTATACGGGTATGCATGTCTATTTCGTCATTACGGCTATGTATGCATGTCTCAGCTGCCTTGTTAGTTTATTACTATTGGTGAAATTTAGAAGATCCCTACCCTATATCATTCTTCATCCTAACCCTTGGTTAAACTCGAATGAGGATGTGATCGAACACACATGTCTATTCCGTCTTTATGACCATGTATATGTGCTTCAGCTGCCTTGTTGGTGTGGTACTATTGGTAAAAGATTGTTGAATGATTAACCCTAATCATTATAATAAAAAACACATATGTACCTTTATAAACTTGTTACTCTTTAGATTTAGTGGTGGAGATGTGTATCCTTGCCAAGCCTATGATAGAATACTCGTCACGACCGAGCAATTGAGTGAATTAGTTACATGTTAGCACATAGATTAGTTGAGTGATTTAAGTGTTTTCATCTTCCTATTTCGTGAGGTGTTTGGTTGTGTACTTGTAATAGATCAAATAAATGCTTAAACAGAAAAATCCTTAGGGATACATTTTTATAAACTTCTAAAGGCTACGTGAGGACAAACAGGATTCAAGTGGGGGGATATTTGATGACATCAAATAATGTCTATTTTATAACATCATTTATCCTATGTAATTAACCCATTTTGTATAATTTTTATAAAGAATTGTTACTTAATCGTTTATATTTGAGAATTGTAGTAATTATGGAGTACTTGGTGAAAGTTAACTAAAAGCCACGCATTTTGGAGCTTAAACAAAGATATTTTGAAGATTACTATTCTGATAACCAATATGCCATATTCATCAAGGAAGATACGGCATATCTGTGCCTGCACTCACCAAAGACCACGAAGGAAACAAGATCAATACGCCGTATCCAGGAAAGGCAATACGCCGTATTCAAGCTATATAGGAATAAAATATTCTGGAAGATATCAAACGTGGTCCCTATTCCAAGAAACCCCCAATATGCCGTATCCAAGACATTGGATACGCCGTATCGAACCAACTTCATACCCTATAAATAGAAAACTCAAAAATAAGTTTTAGGTGTGCTAAATCATATTCTCGATACCTAAACAATAAAAGTCAATTTTCAGAGGATAAAAAGAGTAAAAGAGGTCGAGCAATGCGATTAATTTCATAGGAGACAACGTGTAATTTCTTATACTTTTGTAATCATTTAGTTTTTGGTATCATTCGTTAACTCGGTTAGTTTACCTTAGCTAAATCATTACTCTTGTATTAATTATGATGTTTGAAGGCTAATATCTTCAGGTATTAGCCATTATTATGAAGATCTTAATGTTTGGTTTGTTTATCTCGATTTCTTTATTTATCGTTGATTGCTTGTTTATGTTTATCAATTTATACTTGTTTATGTGCTTTTGTATGCGACCTATCATTCAACTAGATCTAGTGATACGGACAAAGTAATCTAGATACCGAGATAGCTCTCCATATACTGATTTATACATCTAGACCAATAGGATCACAATTAACGACCTATCTTTGCAGATTGTATGCTTAGTTGGACCATAAGGTGACCTTGGTATTAACAAGTACGTTCTAATCAATTGGTAAAGACTTTGTTAGTGGAATACTAGTGTATGATTTTCCATTAAGCAGTAAGCGGTAAATATTCCTCTCATGACTAGGGTTTAACCAGGATCACCAATGCTTCTAATCCCTAAGATAAGATGAGAATCAGTAATGAGGATGCGTTTTAAATTTTGAACAAAAATCTACTGCTAGGTCTTAGGAAGAAGTAACGCCTAAGTCTTAAGAATGATATGCCGCTTTGAGATAAGTAATCATTGCACTAATAAACAAACCAACATTTTTATTGGATTAATAATGGTTAATACAATTTTCTTATATTTGGCTAGACCGCTCTTCTATCTTCTGTTAATTTGCTTGCGTGTGTTTTAGTGTCTTGAATTGGTTTTAATCACCACCAAAACCCGTGCAGTCTCGGTCAGACTAAAACCCCCCCTATCAATTAGAATTAGATTAACAGAGGGTTAGCACAGGTGTAGCATAGATTCGAACTAACTTAGATTAGAAAAACCAAAGAATTAATAAATTAAAAGTGTTCCTCGCTCTTAGTGATCGACACCCTACTTACCAAGAAACTCCCACCGATCGGGTACACTGCCCGTTAAAGGGTTGTTTTTGGTTAAGTCGGCAAAATATAAATTTAAAACTTGAATCATAATTTAACACCACACAACGACACATCAGTTACAAAGGTAAAAATATCAGCAGGATTTGCTCTAAAGATAAATAGAAAAATTAATCACAGAAATCATATACGAAATCTCAGATTCTAATTCTGTATTAGATGATCGATACGCCATATTTAATAGATCTGAATACGCCGTATTAATCTTTTTGAATAAATACGCTGTATTGGATAAGAAAGTAGGATACGCGGTATCCAATGGAAGTGGATACGCCGTATCGGGTTATCGACTAGAATAGTGTAATAAAAAACAATCAAATCACACAAACAATTAGACTAAGTAAATATACAAGCAAACAAATATACATAATTATACACTAATCTAAATTACACTAATCCTAAAGGTTAGATCTAATCTAATGTTAAAAACCAAAATATCAAATAAAAATCAAGATTAAATTTTCACTCCCTAGCAGCGACGCCAAAAACTTGATTGTGTCGTTGTGTGGTTGTAATTTTATGTTTTCAACTTTTAAATTTATATTTTGCCTACATAACCAAAAATAACATATTAACGGGCAGTGTACCCGATCGGTGGTAATTTCGTGGTAAGTAGGGTGTTGATCACTAAGAGCGAGAAACAATCTTTTAATTTATTAATATTTTGGTTATCTAAACTAAGTTAATTCTATTCTATGTTAAACCTATGCTAAACCTATGTTAATCCTAAATCTAACGGATAAGGGGGTTTTCAGCCTGAGAGACTGGCACGGGTTTTGTGGTGACTAAAAACAACTTAAGACACTAAAACACACGCAAGCAAATTAACAGAAGATAAAAGAGCGGTCTAGCCAAATATAAGAAAACTGTATTAACCATTATTAATCCAAACAGAATGTTGATTTGTTTATACACGCAAGCAAATTAACAGAAGATAAAAGAGCGGTCTAGCCAAATATAAGAAAACTGTATTAACCATTATTAATCCAATCAGAATGTTAGTTTGTTTATTTAGTGCAATGATTACTTATTTCGAGGCGGCATATCATTCTTAAGACTTAGGCGATACTTCTTCCTAAGATCTAGATACGAAGAATTCTATCACAATTAAACGTATCCGCATAAAGCATCCTTATTTGCTGATTATAATATATCTTAGGGATTAAAGCAATGGTGATCTTGTTAAACCCTAGCTCATAGAAACTTTACCCACTTACTGCTTAAAGGCAATTCATACACTAGTAGTCCACTAACCACAATCTAAGGGCAAAGATAGGTCGTTATTTGTGATCTTATTGGTCTAGATGTATAAATCACTTTATGGAGAGCTATCCTGGCATCTAGATTACTTGGTCCGTATCACTAGATCTAGTTGAATGATAGGTCGCATACAAAAGCACGTAAACAAGTATAAACTGATAAACATAAACAAGCAATCAACAAAAAATTAAGCAATCAAGATAAACAAACCAAACATTTAGATCTTTATAATAATGGCTAATACCCGAAGGTATTAGCCTTCAAATGTCATAATCAATACAAGAGTAATAATTTAGCCAAGATAAACTAACCGAGTTAACGAATGATACCAAAAACTGAACAATTACAAGAGTATAGGAGATTACAAGTTGTTTCCTATGAAATTGATTACGTTGCAAGACCTCTTATGCTCTTCTTCACCTTTGAAAATTGACTTTTATAGTTTAGGTATCGAAAATATGAATTAGCACACTTAAAACTCGTTTTTGAGTTTTCTATTTTTAAGATCTGGAAAAAGGTCGATACGGCATATCGAAAGTCTTCAATACGGCATATTGGGGGTTTCTTAGAGTAAGGACCATGTTCAATATCTTCCAGAATTTTTTATTTCCATAGCTTGAATATGGCGTATAGGATTCTCTCGATACGGCGTATTGATCTTGTTTCCTTCGTGGTCTTTAGTGAAGTGCAGGCACAGATACGCCATATATTCTTTGATGGATACGGCATATTAGATGTCATAACAGTAGTCTTTAAATATCTTCGTTTAAGCTTCATAATGCGTGCCTTTTTGCTAATCTTCACCAAGTACTCCATAATTACTACAATTCTCAAATACAAACGATTAAGTAACAATTCTTTGCAATAATTATACAAAATAGGTTAATTACATGGGATAAATGATGCTATAAAAGTGTCGTTATTTGATGTCATCAGTGGTCTTTGTGAATTATTATTACATAATTAACAAGTGAAAGAGCATGAGAATTCATGTACGAAGGCTTTATCTTCAGCATCATACAATTTCGAATAATTCAGTAAAATGAAGGGAGTATTATTTTACTTTCCTACTTTATCTTTCTCTATAATATTTCACGCATTAGGGACAATGCTCATATTAAGTATGGGGGGAGATAAACTGGAAAAGTAAAGTGTGAAAAAAATTGTTGTATATTTTTTTTAAATATAAATAAAATCATTTCGATTGATTACAATAAGCAAATCTGACTTTGGATTGATAATATTACTAGCATATTTTACCTACTACCCCAAAAATTGTGATATTTAGATCTTAAAGAATTCGGGTATCCATCTTTGATACCTAAGATAATTTTTACTTTTAGCTTTGTCCAGTTAAGGTTTGAGTATAATTGAAAGTGTCTCATCCGTCGTTACGGCTATGTTTTTGTAGTTTGTCGCCTTTTCTAGAGCATTGGTATCGGTTAAAAATTATATGAGTGTGCCGGTAATTTGTTAATTCTAGAACTTGTGCTTGAAATCTTTACGAGACCGCAATAAGATTACGTTCACGTGGTATAGACATTTAACTGATTAAGAGGATATATAAAAATGCAAAAATATAAATATGAATAAACATTGTCAAAAAGTTTTCTGATTCAATTATCTAAAAATTTATCCGTACATATTGATGCGCGTTAATGTTTATATTTCTATTATAATGAAGTGTGAATGTTGCAAACTTCTAAGTTTATTTGAAATAGTATGCTTATCATAAGTACGGGGGAAGCAAGTTTCCCCCAAATGAGAAGTTTATCAAAAAAAAAGGAAAAGTCAGAATAATTACGGATAAGGTGGATTATAATTTTATCATAAAACCTTTTGATAATATAAAACCTAATAATACTAATAGTAACCTCTTTTGATGTTTATGTCGGGTGCTTACGCCATGTCGGTGCAGTTTAGTTTCTTGTACAAGCCTATGGTAATTTGAACATTTTATGACTGAGCGTTTGAGCGACTTACATATATCATTTACCTCATTGAGCAAGTGTGAACTATCCTTACAAATTTCATGAGTTGCTTTGTCGCATTATCTTATGCTTGTGATCATTGACTTGACTAAATATTTTCGCTTAGATTGCTTGAGGGCAAGCAACAGTTAAGTATGGGAGGATTTTATAACACTCCAAATATACATAAATTATCTCCCGTTAATATGTAAATTATCTATATAAATATGTTAAATATCATGTGATTAGATACTTATTTGTGTAACAGTTGTTTCAGGACCAAAGATCAGGAAAAGGACTACTTAACGCAAAAGATATTCGTTAAATGGACTAACGACCGTTAGAAGAAGGATCTAGATGTGAAAAGAGAAAGTATTAAATGTCAAAGTGCGGCGCACATATTCTAAAAGTACAGCATACTTTGGATCGTAGAGAGAGAAACTTTAATGCTGAGGAAAAGTACGACGCACTTCTGAGGGAAGTGTAGCGCACTTCAGTCTGCACTTACTCAAATCATTAATTTGACGTATTGAATCCATGGATCTTCATCTCTTTTCTGTTCCTAACTGATACACTCCTTAGGCTATAAATAGAGGATAAATTAGGAGTTTTAGACATCATCTCACACATCTTAATCATATAATAACACACATCATCTTAGAATCAAGTTAGGGAGAAGTTTTTGGGAAATTGTTGAACTTGTTCTTATAGTTCATCAAGTTTCCATGTTTTGTTCATCCAAAGAAGTAAAATTTGAAGCTAGAATCTGATGTGACAGAGTTGTTTGTGGTTTTTGGAAATTACGTTGGGTTTCATATAGGTTTCATTGGGAAAACTCTTGTAAAACACCATCTTTTGCTTGTGAAATTGGTAAAATCTTGTTAATCTTCTTGAATACTATGTTTACTGAATTTAACATGCTTGTTATATGTTTCTTTGATCTTAATATGGAGTGGTCATATCAGGTTTATTTGGGAATTATGAGGATAATATGGATTAAACTTGGATAACTAATGATTTTTGGTAAATAGTAAATATAAACTTAATGCTTATATTCTTGGATCCTTAATCATCATTTGATCACTCATTTAGCTTGGATATATGTCGAAAGACTCTGACTTTGTGTTTGATTTCGAGGTGTTTGTCTATGACAACTCGGTGTTGACTTTATGAGGATTAGTTAATAAAATGATTATCATCCTAGGTATATAAGTGTTTAACGCTCAACCTCATGTCTAACGAACTTGGTTGAGCAAGTTTATATTTGTTATTGCCAAACGCGAATCAATCTTAAAGAGTTTTTCATAATAAAGATTAAAGGCCGAAATGATTCTTCATTATGCTAAATAGATAATTTTTTAAGTAAACTACCCGTTTATTCATCCGATTATACTTAAATTCACGAACTCGTTATTATCCCAAGTTTATCCTTCATTACTTATGTCTCCCAAATAAACGTATCTTTTATTATCTTGAAATCCGTGTTACCTTTTATTTTTAGATTCATGACAAATCTTAAAGATACCCTTTTGCAAAACTAATAAACTTTTTCATAAACACCAATCCCGTGGGACGACTTGGTCTTACCCTAAATCTATGCTATAAACGGGGGTTTATACTTTACCCGTGTGTTAGTTGGAAATCGGTTAAAACTAGTATTATAAATATAAAATTTTATTAACACATCAAAAGTTTTTGGCGTCGCTGCCGGAGATTGAATTGTTTCTTTTTTAAGTATTTCATGTTTTGCAAACCAAAATTTACTATCCCGCCATACAGTTTTCTGGCAAACTGACCCAAAAAATCATTTTACTGCAGAAAGTAGAGAGATCTAGTAAAAGATCAATCATGTGAAAACTTGAAATCCAATGTGATCGCAAGAAATATATGATTTGACCGCTAAAAACTAAAATCGTTTGTTGTTTACTTTATAGTTTGTCAAGCGCGCGAGTGATTCACTTATATTCGCTGTTACCCTACCTTAATGGGAATCCCAGATATTGAACAACTATGGAATATCGAAAAGCTTTGTTAGCGTCTTTAGACGTGTCAGCTCTAGATAAATCCACACTTTCAACGCTTATTTTTAGCTTACGCGATTTAAACTTAATTCATGAAATTACAAGCAAACGCGTACAATGCTAAAAATAAATAGTAGATTTATCGACGTCGTCAATGACTTGAAAACACAGGGTGTTATAAACACACTCGTCCATATCTGTTGTTTTATTATTAACCCTTACATATGCAAGTACAAACGGTGGCGTAACTACCTCATTCTAGCCCTGTCATATTCATTGCCACATGTTCATACTCAAGCTTCAAAGATTCAAATTTCAAATATCAAAGCTCAGATCAAACAAAGATACACTTTTACAACTCTGATAATCAAGATCTTCCTCAATGACAATAGAATCAAGTCAAAATTACCACTTTAAAGAATGATGATATATGGGAGATTGATAGCTTTTAAGACAAGTATGAACATGTTGGTCAGCAAGAGATGATGCAAGATTTAATGATCTCAAAACTCGAAGTCAAAAGACAAGGCTTAAGATCAAGATCACAAAGCATGAAGGAACAAAGTATACTACAATAAAGTTCAGGACCAAGACACAAGACTACAAGAGCATAAAGTCAAAGAAAGAGATGGCCACTCCTTTGAGGGAGACTGTTAGCCTTAAAATATTAAGTCTAACAAGGAAATTCACGGTCATCGTCTATATAGTGTCGGTCTTACGTTTTAGGAACTTTATAATCAATGTGATAGATTAGTTATGGACCCGGGCTCAAGATTTAAGCTAATATTGTATATGTTATGAGCCAAAGTCCATCCAAATCTGAGCCCAATCCATCCACTTCTTAACCCTAGACGTTACACTATTCATGTAAGCCTATAAATACCCTTCTCCTCATATGGAGAATGGGTTGGTTGTTTGTTTCTCTTTAACACTTGCAAGGAAATAAACCTCCTGCCATCTCTTTCTCTCTAATTCTCTCTTTAAACTTATTACTCTTTCTCTCTCTAAGTTTCTATCATTTGTGGTTTGTGAAATGGATTAGGATAAGGAATACAAATCCGCTTTGGCCCAAAGAAAATATGGTGAATTAGAGAAAATCAACAATGTTTGCACAACCTCCACTAAGGTTCTGTTACGCCTTTCTACAAAATCATTATGTTCTAGAGTTCTTGCAATTGACTTTTGGTGTGTAATGCCAAGTTTCACATAAAATGACTTTAACGTATCATTCTTGAATTCCGTCCCATTGTCTGTTCGAACGTACCTAACCGTGGAACTTAAACTCACTTGAATGCACACCCATGTGTAATGATAAGTGCTTAATTACACATATCTTTTACCTCTAAAAACGAGCTTAAATGACCAAAAACAGACAAAAACTGCC
>BQNB010004531.1:0-101919 GCA_026074375.1 Tanacetum coccineum | reverse complement strand
AAGACATAGCTTCCCACTTAGCATAAGTACATCCACTCTAGTGGATCTAGATTCTTTTAAGTAAGAATTCAAATTTGCATTACTCTATCATTTGATAGCAGCCGGATATCTTCCATAATGCAATTTTATAAGCATCACAGTACTCATATAATACTATTCAAATGATCATCACTTGAATTACTGGTATACTTGACCTGGTTATAAATTTAGGTCATACACACGTCATTACACACATAATATGCCCAATATTCTTTGAGTATTCAAAATGGGCAACATCTTTACCTCTATTTTAAATAGAATTAAAAAGATGTCATTGAATTCTAGCTAGGCCAGAATCTCCCACATTGAACCTCTCAAGAATATTGTCCTTATAATGCTTTTGACTTCAAAAAAAATCCATATTGGTTCACATGACCTTAGTTCCAAGAACCATATTCAATAACTAATGAAGTTCATGTCAATCTTGACTCCAACATATTATTAGTGGATTTGTTTATCTTTTTATCACTTTTAGTGATAATTATACCATCTATGTATAAACACAGGAGTACATATATACTATCGATCACAAATACACCCATTAATTTCAAATCCACATTCTTACATGATATGGTGAAAATTGATGTCCTTGTTTGGGAGCTTTCCTTAAGTCATATAATGACTTAACAAGCCTACAAACTTTGCTCTCTAGTCCAGGAGCCATGAAACCCTCAGGTTGGTTTCAAGTATAGTAACTATTTTTCTAAATCCCCTGTTAAAATGTCATTTTCACATTACTTTGATGAACTTTTCCAATTTTCTTAATGCGGCAAATACAATGTCCCATCTAATTAGGGTATTCCACGTAGCACATAAGTATCAAAGTAAATAGAACTTCTTGTTTGTCTAAATCATTTGATAGCCAATCTTGTTTTGTACTTGTTCAATGTGCCATCGGCTCAAACTTCTCTTGGAAGATCCATTTATAGCCCTAGTGGTTTACCACTTTCGAAAGTAAACCCAATATCTCCCAAGCGTGCTTTTTTTTTTTGTAAATAGAATTCTATTTCACTTATAATTGGAGGCTTCTTCTATTGAGCCATTCCGAGGAAGTTACCGCTTCTCGATAAGAAGTAGGTTCATTTTCTACCATAAAAGAAACAAAATCGGGTCTAAACAATTTCTCAGTTCTTGCCCTTTTGCATCTTCTAGGTTCAACCTCTTCTTCCTTAGGTTGATCTTGTCTCTCATCTTGGAGATCATTATCATCGTTGTCTCTTATCTTGGAAAACTTCGTCATCTATTCTAGATGATCTTCCAATTTCCTTAGTTAACAAGGGGAATATTCCTTTCATAAGAAGAAGCTACTTCTTTATTTCCATTATCGTATCCTAGTGTATATCAACATACACAGATGAACCATAAGCACTACTGTTATGAGCATATACTAAAATATGCAATTCATAGTTTTAGGTCAAATCTTTTGAACCTTGGGGTTCAATACGGATATCTTAACTAGATATCCTCCCACATTTGTAAATACTTATAAGATAGTCTTCTTCTTATCAACATTTCATAAGAACTATCTTATTTTCTTTACAAGGGATCTTATCTAAATGATAAGACAACGATATAATCGCTTTTCCCCACATGCCATGTCTTAAAACATGACTTAAGAACATGTCATTAACCATATCTTCTAAGGCACTATTCTTTTCTTTCAACAATTCTCTTGTTGGGTAACACCCCGATATTTGACATATAGCAGCGGAAGCTAATTTGGGGTATTACTTCATGAATCATAGTCACAATAATAGAAAACGATTCAAAAGAGACGTTTTTAAAAGATAAGTTTAACATCATTATTCAACAAGTTTTACAAACGGAGGAGTCTCAAAATAACATTTTAAAACCTCAAGTTGAATGATAACCGGCTTGGAGTTCCCGCATGTCCAATGCCACTCCGTGCCATAAGATGCTCAGTTACCTGAGATAAACATGCTTAAAAGGTCAACACAAAGGTTGAGTGAAATTCACAGGTTTTAAGTTATAATAGTTGAATACAAGTTCAATAGTAGGTTACGTTGTTATACACGCATAGTTTGTAATAGTTGTAATTTCATTTACAATTATCATAGTAAACAGTATTATTGCATTTAAGCTCATGACACCAACACGTTAACATGAAATCACCGTAGTGACATTGGGGAGGAACCTAAGCCCTCATGAAAGGTAACTTGCCAAAGTTACCCATTATAATCAAATATAGTGCTATTGGTACCAAAAGTATAGGCACACCAACGGGAGTCGTCACACCCCGATAGATCTATCCACAATATTCGTGTTCACTCTTAAGTGACAATGTTCATGATTAAGAAATATTGTCAGTGCAGGCAAACTTAGCATACTATATCAGATAGCATACAGATGGAAAAACACTTGTATTCATGGGTTTATAGCAGTAACTCCCTACGAGTTTAGAAAACAAGTAAAAGTGGTAACTATGAAAGTCACCTTATCGAATGTAGTATTTGATTGATGTGAAATTTAATTCAAATGAGAGTAAACAGCCTCGTCACGCAACCTGAGGTAATATGTCAAGTCTTAGATCGAGTATTTATATTACAAACTTTATTTCATAAAGTTTAATGGTTTTTGGTTTGATAACTTGTGAAAACATCGAATCACTGTTCGGGCTATCATAATCCAGAGGTCATGTAGTAAACGTTTGAGGAGCTAGGACACTTTAAATCGTAAATCCAGTAACTCGTCAAAACGTCTACCCAAATGAAACCCCTCACATGAAATTCCCTAGTAACGTGATACGTTATAGATTAAATGATAAGATTTTATCATTTTAGGTTTCTTCAAAAGCTAGTGGACGATAAATTATGTTATATTTATAAACATTATAATTTAAAATGTTTCGATCGATGAATGATATCAACAAATGTGTCGGGTTTTAATAAAAATCGAGTCTTTTAATATTTAAAATATATTTTTATAATTTATATAAAAATATTACATTTTATACCTTTTAAGAAATGCAAAATGACAATATATACCCTTGGTTTATATATATTTACAAAGTTAATCCTTTTAATATAACTTTTAAAATCTTTAAACCTTTAACTTTCAAGTATGACAAAACAAACCCCTGAAGTTTAACTTTAGAATAATTATAATTTCAGCCCCTCTATTTATAAGTTTCAAGAATTTACAATATATACCCTTTTGCATGAAAACAATTAAACGAATTTATCAAAATACTAATAATAGTTGATATTTTATTATTTGGAGAAATCAATTTTGTTAGTTATAGCTTATTAAAAAAGCTAAAATAAGTTAAGTTTTACTAGCATTATACTTATAAAAGAGCTTGCGATTAAAAACCAAAACGGTTCGTTTGGTTTAGGAAAACCAACCGTTTGGTTTATAGTTCAAGGCTTAAACAAGATGACTTATATGGGATCTAATAAAGCTTTATGAATTCTAACACAAGGTAAGAGCTAATAGAACAAATTAAGGCTTACTAGTACATGAAATGATGAAATGGGTCAAATGGAGCAAAAACAATTTAAAAACTTTAGAGATGAATCAAGAGACTTCTTTCTTCTTATTTCCTTGCTTTCTACTTGCTTGTATACTACTTATCTTCATAATCTATCCTTGGACTTTTATATTATGACTATGAGGAAATATGAAGTTTTGATGTGTGAATATTGAATGTAAATTTATGTATGCGTGTGGTTAGTAATAATGTCGAGAAGGAGAAGGCCAAGATGAATGGAATAAGAACCAAGAAAACTTGGAGTGGGGTTCATGTTCAGCTAGGGTGACTGAAGAAGGCTATGAGAGTGTAGCTTATCAAGGTGAAGAAGATTGTGAATAGTAGGGTGGTGACAAAGGGTATATATAACTTGGTGGCCCATTGGAATGTTGGTGGTGCTAGGGTGCTTGCAAGGTGGTGTTGGGTGAAGTGGTGGTGAGGTCCTAGAGCCCCCCCAACTAGAGGGCTTGGTAGTTTTATTTTTTTAGGTATTAGATACTAGTTTAGGGTTGGCGAGTTCATGGCTTTTTTTGGACAACCAACATCGTTCCACGTAAAATGGTTTCATTTACTAACTGTAATTCCGAATTAATCTCAAACAGTGAGCATGTGGTTAATATTTGTGTCCCTCTACAACTTTTAGATTTTTATATTATTTAGGGGTCACTATAAACAAAAATTTAGAGATAACAACCATTTACTACTGTGTGCAGAATCTTCGCACTTTGCCATTTCGGCTAAAACTAATTCATTCCGACATCGAATCGGGTCAAGTACACGGGCAAAATGAATCACAGACATATGGAATACAACATAGTATTTTTACATATAATACCCAAAGCCTACTGAATTATTCCTGAATCCTATGTTTTTAAGTCAACGGATCAGATTTCTGGAAACATGAAACAAGTTTAAAGGGTGTAACGGGTTTGCTAGGGTTTTTCGGGTTTAAGGATTAGGGTTTAGGTTTTAGGGTTAGTGGACTAGTTAAGGTTAGGGTTTAAGAGAAAAGTTTGCATTTTAAGCTTGTAACATGTGCTTAAAAGGTGGTACAAAATTCCTAATTCTAGTCCCAAATTGTACTTTGAGCTTTAGGGTGTTGTACCAAGGTTTAGGAGGGAATTAATATTAAAAAATTATGCATTGTACACTTGTACACATGCTTTGATAGCTTATACATTTATTCTATATGTAAACATTACATATAATTAGGGTTTTGATATAAACGTTAACGTTTAATGCGTGTTTTGAAATAACGATTTGAAAAAAGTAGGTTAAAATGGATTACAAACGTAATTGGTAAAAAATGAATATTAGAACATAAGACTAACATATAGGATGTTGACTTATGCTAAAAACGTAGATATATTTGGCATTGGTAGGTTGCGTGAGCTCGTTTACTTTGGTTATGCAAGTTACGTTGCATAAAGAGCAGAATAAAGCAAAAATATTTTTGTGAAAATGATTGTACTTAATAAAAAAAAGTAGAAATATAACATTGATGAAAAATGCATCTAATTTAATAGATGGATAATTACATATGATGAAAATTGAGTGGGTGTTATATTCTCCATCCCCGTAAATAGAGAATCACGTCCCGAGATTTAGTTGGATGCAGGAGTGGTGTTTGAGAATAGATTGGGATACTTAACATGGATTTGATCTTCAAATTCCCATGTAAATTTTGGTCCTTTCCTTAGAGTTCCATCTACTTTGACTATAGGGATACACATTGTCTTATTGCTTAGACTCTCGATCCATAATTTCCACAGTTCTTTCATAAAAATTGATTTTGTCATCAAGCCGAAGCACTTTCAATTGTAATACAAGGGGATTCGTCCGATAGGCTATACTTTAGATTAGAAACTGTAAAGTATAAAAGACAGATACTGAGCTCTTCAGGAAGCTCTAGTTTGTATGCCACTGGGCCAATCCGTTCAAGGATTTTGAATGGTCTAATGTACCGAGGGTTAAGCTTTCCTCGCTTTCCAAAACGAATGACACCTTTTCGAGGTGATACTTTCAACATAACATGATCTCCAACTTGAAATTCTAAAGGCTTCCGTCTTATATTGGCATAACTTCTCTGCCTGGTCTCTTGCAGCTTGCAAGCGTTGTCGGATTTGAACATTTTCTTATGGTTTCATAAGATTATTTCTGGTCCCGTAAGTTGAACATCTCCAACTTTGACCCAGCAAACAGGTGATCTGCACTTCGACCATAAAGTGCCTCGAATGGTGCTGCCTTAAACTGGCAGGGTAATCTGTTATGTAGAAAAATTCAACAATGGTATGTGTCTTTTTTCCCATCCTTTCCAAAACTATAACACAGGCTCGAAAACATAGTCATTTGAGTGTTTTGGATGAGTTCTTTCACTTTAGTCCATCGTTTTTCGGGATGATATGCCGTAAATCATGTACCTAATTGAGTACCCAAAGCACTTGTGTTAATGATTTGCCAAAAACTGGGATGTGAAATGAACTGGCATATCCGAGATGATAGATATTGGCACGCATGCCGGAGACTTATTTTTCTTTGATGTACAACCTGTGAAAGGGTTTTTCCAAGACTATCTGACACTGGGTAGGATGAATGATATTTCGGATTTGGTAAGCGATCGACAATGACCCACGATTTGTGTCATTGTCCGTTTTTTAAGGTTTTTAGGTATGTATTGTGATAAAATCCATTGTTATTCTCTCCCACTTCCACATAGGAATCTTCGGTTGTACCAGTAAGTCGGATGGCTTTTGACATTCACGTTAACTCTAGAGCATGTTAAACATTTTCCAACATATTCAGCGATGATTGTGCCTCATGTTAGGCCACCAATATGAGTTTCTAGACCTGATACATCTTGTCAGAACTGGGTTAATGAATGCTTTGATTTATAATATTGTTTTACAGGTTTTGAATTCTTATTTCCAGGATCGAAATAATAAAACAAGCATCATGACAATCATACAAGAATTAATAGGAAGGCAACAAGGAAGATTAGAGAGGGAGTTGTGAACCCATTCTGATAACACAAATATATATATATATATATATATATATATATATATATATAAATATATATAATAATATATATATATATAATATATATATATATGAATAACGTCGGTTACAAATTCTTTACAGCATACATATATTTATACTTATCTACAAGACACCATGAAGAGAAATGTTTGCTTCACATCACTCATACCGCACATGTTTTCTATGAAACTCACGACTCTTAACGTTTTTTAGACTGCCAAACAAACTTGCCTTATTCTTTATTGTTGTGCCGTGCTGTCTCTTTGCTGTGCAGTCATTATTTCGCCTAACCTAAAAGGCTTTTTAATTGGACTTTAATCATACTAATCTAACTTAACCCATTAAACAAATATTTATGGATTAATCCTTTCAACATATTCCCTCATAATCTATAAATCTTTGTTTAATTCAATCTTCTTGTTCCTTGATTTCTTCTTGCTCTTATCCTTGGTGATGAAGACTTTTTCGGATTCTAATTGAACCAAATTCACAGCAAGGATAGTGTAGCCGCTATCACCCTTGAATCCTAATGGCTTTTGTTGGTTTGTTGCAAAGGTTTTATCACCTCCTGATCATCATCACAGTACCATCACCACAACATCATAGCCTTGTCCCCATTATACTCATACATCTTTTATCTTTGGCTCATTTGCCTTGTCAACCATCATGTTGGAGGGATTCTTCATGAACCCCGGGTTTCAAGGTTGGTTTCTTCTCTTTCTTCCGATTTCTTTATGAACACAAACTGTGTTCTGCTCTTTCTTATGTAACAAAACCAGAAGCCCATGTTTTCTTTTTTCTTCTTCTTTTCTATTCATCTTATCTGAATCTCCTTTTTTTTATTTTTCTTTGTTAAACCACCAGTTCCTTTGGTGGTAACTGTCTCTCTATCTTCATTCTCATCGGCATCAATGGCAGATTCTTTAGTGATGAATTGAAAACATGATTGGTATGTTGTTTAATTTCCATCGCTCTGATACCACTGTTTACAACAGGTTTTTGAATTCTTATTCCAGGATCGAAAGAGCTGAGCGCAGCGCCGCGCCGCGACCATCGCGCGAGCATGCGCGCGCTGCCGAAGCGGAACTGTAGAGGGTGTGCTCCGCGCGAGTGAAGATTAGAGAGGAGATGTGAACCCATTGATAACACGGATATATATATATATATCTTAATATATATAATATATCTATATATATATAGTATATATAAATATATATATATATATATATATATATATATATATATATATATATATAGTATTGAATAACGTGGGTTACAAATTCTGTTACGCAATACATATATTTTATACTTATCAAAAGACACCATGAAGAGACATGTTGTGCTTCACATACATCTATGACCAACAGGTTCTAAGAAACATCACGACTCTAACTTTTTACTGCGAAACAAACTGCCTTTCTATTATTTGATGTTGCCGTCATTCTCTTCTTGTTGTGCAGTGCTTTATTTCCCCCATTTATCGGCCCAACCTAAAAAGGCTTTTAATTGGACTTTAATCATAGCTAATCTAACTAACCCATTAAACAAATATTTATGATTAATCGCTTCTAACTAGATATTCAGCATGATCAGTCCCTAAGAATTAACAAAGAGTGGTAACCAACTTCGATTCTTGATACATCGGGTTCCATCAGGACGTACTTCAAATGCTTTGTCCATTCCTCGTAGGTTCTCAGCTTTGATGTTTTCTTCTTTGATTGCCTCGGTTTGGGCTTCGAGGATTTGTGATGGTAATTTTGGGTGAAGGGTCATAACTAATGCTCTAACTCAGAGTGGTTTGATTCGTTCCTTCCGGCTTAAGGCATCTGCTACAACATTTGCCTTTCCAGGATGGTAGTGAATCTCACAATCGTAATCTGCGAGCAATTCTAGCCAACGGCGTTGTCTCATGTTCAACTCTTTTCTGATCCCCAAGTTGTGTGGGGGGGGGGGGGGGGGGGCCCCAAATTTTAAAATATAGGGGGAATATGCTAAAGACTTTTTATGATCAGTGAACACAGTACACTTTGTGCCATACAGATAGTGTCTCCAAATTTTAAGAGCGAACACTACTGCTCCTAATTTGAGATCATGTGTGGTATAGTTCTCTTCATTAGGCTTGAGTTGTCGGGATGCATATGCAATAACTTTTTCTCTTTGCATTAACACTGCTCCCAGGCCTTGATGGGATGCATCACAGTAAACAACAAAATCGTTGTTTCCTTTTGGTAATGCTAAGATTGGAGCTTCACACAACTTTTGCTTTAGTAGTTAGAAAGCTGACTCTTGGTCTTCTCCCCAGGTATACTTTTTGTTTTTCTGGGTTAATCCAGTCAAAGACTTTGCAATCTTCGAGAAATCTTTGATAAATCTCCGATAGTAGCCGACGAGTCCTAAGAATTGGCGTACTTTTGTAGGTGTGGTAGGAGATGCCTAATTCTTAACTGCTTCAATCTTGGCGGGGTCAACATGAATTCCTTGACTATCAATTACGTGCCCAAGAAACTGTACGATATTGATCCAGAAATCACATTTGGAGAACTTGGCATACAGTTTTTCCTCTTTGAGTAATTCCAAAATTATTCTCAGGTGATTTGCGTGTTCTTCTTTGTTACGAGGATGAGATAAGAATATCATCGATGAACACTATCACAAATTTATCCAAGTATGGTTTTACTACATAGTCCATGATCCATAGAATACAACAGTGCTTTAGTTTAAACCAAATGGCATTACTTGAAATTCATAGTGTCCGTATCTTGTTCTGAAAGCAGTCTTGGGAATATCTTTGTCCCTGACTCTCAGTTGGTGATATGCCCTAATCTAAAAGTCAAATCTCGAGAAGAACAACTCGAACTTGAAGTTTTGTCGAATTAAAATCATCGATCCTGGGTAATGTGTAACGAATATATTATGGTAAGTTAATCAACTCCTTAATCGATACACATTCTGAAAGATCCCGTCATTCTTTTTTAAACAAATACGACAGATCTCACCGGTGAAGTAATTTAGGTCGGATAAAAACCTTTGTCTGCAAACTCTTGAAGTTTGTCAGATAGTGTCCCTGCATATATGAAGGAGCTAATCTAAGGGTGCTCGAGCTACTGGTGGCCGCTCTTGGAGTTAAATTGATTTGGAATCTAACTTGGCGAACTGAGAAAGGACGGGAAATTTTTAAAAAGAAGACTACAGGAAATTCTTTGACTACCGGTATATCTTCCAGTCGTTTCTCGCCTGACTTCTTCTCTATTATTTGAGCTATAAAAACTTAATGTCCCCTGGATATATACCGTTGTTTAGGTTTAAACACAGGATATGAGCTAATCGGGTTTTACTTCGATCACCTCGGATGATCAAAGTTTCACCGTTGATAGGAATGTGGATGACTTTCTCGTCACAGAGAATTTTGGCATGATACTTGGACAACCAGTCCATACCGATGACAACATCAAAACTGCCGAGTTTAATCGGCATGAGATCAATTTTGAAAAGTTGGTTTAACAAAGTCAGGGTGCAATCATACCGTTATCTAGGGTTGCATGCGCTCGAGAGGGAGCTCATCTAAGTGATTCAAAATAGCATCGATCTGTTCCTCATGACGTTCCAAATGCGTCTTATGAGAACTTTCTCCAATCTCAAACACTTGAGGTAGAGCAGAAGTAGAGGATGATGATCGGGAACGGGCTCGTTTCTTAGGTGGTAAAATCTCCTTGGGAAGAAAGAAATCTCGGGATTCAAACATTGATGATAGTGGTAACACTGGAGATGGAGGTAAAACAGTTGGTGGAGCAATAGGAGCTTGTGGTAGTGGAATAGGTGATTCATTAGTAGTAGCATTATATGCTTGCATAACCATCAAAAATGGATCATCGTGGAAAGAGTGAGATGTCTAACGCGGCCAAAGATACTGTAGATAAATCACTGAAGGAATAGGAGAGGTGTTTCCATGGTGAGGCTGGGGAAAGTCGTGCAGCCGGTATAGTTAGAGAGTAGTTGTAGAGGAAAAGGCATCCTCAACATCGACATCAAATAGGACGATAATAGGGTAGATATAGTCGGAAGTGTTGGAAGACATATTTCTGAAACAACCTAGTGGAAAAATAACATAAGTTATTTATATAATAGTATAATAGTTATGTATCATTTACATACTATTCGGGAAATGCAGTGGCACAGAGGACTTTCTTGGATGGAAAAAGTAGTTATAGTTCAGGTTTTAACCTTGTTCTCTATAACCGCGGCTCTGGATACCAATCTGTAACACCCCGATATTTGACATATAGCAGCGGAAGCTAATTTGAGGTATTACTTCATGAATCATAGTCACAATAATAGAAAATGACTCAAAAGAGACGTTTTAAAAAGATAAGTTATCATTCATTATTCATCAGAGTTTTTACAAACGGAGGTCCCAAAATACATTTCAAAACATAAAGTTGAATGATAACAGGTTTGGACGTCCTCATGTCCAATGCCACTCCGTGCCATAAGATGCTCAGTTACCTGAGATAAACATGCTTAAAAGTCAACACAAAGGTTGAGTGAAATTCACAGGTTTTAAGTTATAATAGTTGAATACAAGTTCAATAGTGGGTTACGTTGTTATACACCCATAGTTTGTAATAATTGTAATTGCATTTACCAATTATCAAAGTTAAACAGTATTATTGCATTTAAGCTCAAACACTAACCCCCCGAGCCCCCGTTAACATGAAATCACCGTAGTGACATTGGGGAGGAACCTAAGCCCTTATGAAAGGTAACTTGCCAAAGTTACCCATTATAATCAAATATAGTGCTATTGGTACCAAAAGTATAGGCACACCAACGGGAGTCGTCACACCCCGATAGATCTATCCACAATATTCGCGTTCACTCGCAAGTGACTAATGGTTCATGATTAAGAAATATTGGCAGTGCAGGCAAACTTAGGCAATAATATATCAGGATAGCATACAGTTGGAAAAACACTTGTATTCATGGTTTATAGCATGTATCTCCCCATGGAGTTTAGAAAACATGTAAAAGTGGGACTATGAACTCACCTTATCAAGTAGTTTGATTGAAGTAAAATTAATCAAATGAGAGTAAACAGCCTCGTCACGCAACCTGAGGTAATATGTCAAGTCTTAGATCGAGTATTTATATTACAAACTTTATTTCATAAAGTTTAATGGTTTTTGGTTTGATAACTTGTGAAAACATCGTATCACTATTCGGGCTATCATAATCCAGAGGTCATGTAGTAAACGTTTGAGGAGCTAGGACACTTTAAATCGTAAATCCAGCAACTCGTCAAAACGTCTACCCAAATGAAACCCCTCACATGAAATTTCCTAGTAGCGTGATACGTTATAGAGAGTAAACGATACTATTTATCATTTTAGGTTTCTTCAAAAGCTAGTGGATGATAAATTATGATATATTTATAACATAATTGATTTTATAGTGTTTCGATCGACGAATGATATCGACAAATGTGTCGGGTTTTAATAAAATTGAGTCTTATAATATTTAAAATATATTTTTATAATTTATATAAAAATATTAACATTTATACTTTAAAATGCAAAAAATGACATATATACCTTGTTTATAAATATTTCAAAGTTACTCCTTTTATATAACTTTTAAAATCTTTAAACCTTTAACTTTCAAGTATGACAAAACAAACCCCTGAAGTTTAACTTTAGAATAATTATAATTTCAGCCCCTCTATTTATAAGTTTCAAGAATTTACAATATATACCCCTTTGCATGAAAACATTTACGAATTTAGTCCAAAAACCCATATAAGATTATTATTTGATTTAGAACTCAATTTTTGCAAGGTTATAGCTAATAGAATAAGCTAAATAAGTTTAAGTTTACGAGCTTATAAACTTATAGAAAGAGCCATGTGAGCTTAAAAAATTTCCAAACGGGTTCGATATGTTTTATAAATCCAACCGTGTGGGTTTATGGTTCAAGGCTTAAACAAGTGACTTATATGGGATCTAATAAAGCTTATGAAAGTTCTAAAACAAGGTAAGAGCTTATAGAACAAGATTGAAGGCTTACTAGTACTTGAAATGATGAAAATGGGTCGAATGGAGCAAAAACAACTTGAAAACTTAAAAGATGAATCAAGCGACTTCTTTTCTATCTTTTTCTTGCTTATACTTTGATGTATACTTTCTTCTCAAACTTCTTAGGAACTTTTTTTAGATCATGATTTAGGTAATATGAAGTTTTTGTGGTGAATATAAATGTATTTATGTACGCCGTGGGTATATATAAGGGTAGAGAAGGAGTTAGAGCCAAAAAAAGTTGGATGAGTATGGACTCGCTGAACACTTGAGTGAGTTCAAGGTATTACTAGGTTAACTAAAGAAGGCTAGGAGGTATGCTTAGCAAGGTGGAAGAAGATGGTGAAGTTAGGGTGGTGACAAGGGTAGTATATAACTTGGTGGCCAAGTTGGATGATGGTGATGCTAGGGTGCTTGCTAGGTGATGTATGGGTAAAGGTGGTGGTGAGGGTATAGAGCTACTTGAGGTGCTTGAGGTGCTTTAGGTACTTGGTAGCTTAGTTTTTTAGGTAAGAACTAGTTTAGGGGTGAGCGTGTTCATGCTGTTATTGGACAACCCAACACTCTTGTAAAATGGGTTGTCATTTACAAACCGTGAATTCACGATTAACTTAAACAATGAGAAATATTTTGATATTTGAGTCCTCTACAACATTTTGTTTTACTTATTTAGGGTTCAACTATACAATAATTAGAGATAACAACCATTACTACAGGAGGTGCAGAATCTGCGCACCTTGCCATTTCAGCTATCAACGAATTCATACCGACCATCGAATCGGGTCGAGTCAAACGGCAAAATGATCACAAGACATAGGGATACAACCTAGTATTTTTACTTAATACCCAAAGCCTACTGATTTTTCCTAGATCCTATGTTTTATCAACGGATCAGATTCTGAAAACTATGAACTAGTTTAAGGGTGTAACGGGTTTTTGCAGGGTTTTCGATTTTAGAATATAGGGGTTTAGGTTTTAGGTTTAGTGTAGGACTAGTTAAGGTTAGGGTTTAAGAGAAAAGTGTGCATTGGAAGCTTGTAACATGTGCTTAAAAGGTGGTACGAAATTCCTAAAGAAATGGAGGGAAAATGAGCTCATTTGAATTCTATGCATAGTCGAATTGTACTTTGAGCTTTAAGGGAGTTGCACCAAGATTTAGGAGGGAATTAATATTCAAAAATTATGCATTGTACACTTATACAAATGCATATTGATCATACTGTACATTAATTTTGTTGTAAACATTACATATGATTAGGTTTAGATAATAAACGTTACGTTTAATGCTTGTTTTGAAATAACGTATTGAAAAGTATGTTAAATGGATAACGTTTTTTGGTAAAAAAAGAATATTATACATAAGACTTGACATATTAGGATGTTTACTTGCTATAAACGTAGATATAGTTGGCATTGGTAGGTTGCGTGAGCTCGTTTACTTTGGTTATGGAAGTTACGTTGCATAAAGAGTGGAATAAAGCAAAAATATTCCCGTGAAAATGATTGTCTTAATTTAATAAGTAGAGAATTACATTGATAAAAATGCATCATACTTAATTAGATGGATAAATACAAGGATGAAATTGTGGGTTGTTATATGTTGGAATATTAAGAGCAATAAATATGTGTTTTATTCTAAGCTAGCACATAAATTTAGAAATGAAAATACATATTCACCTCTGATATGACTTCGAAACACCTTATTTTCGATAATAAGTTGATTCTCAACTTATTTATATAGAACAATCTTGTCTATATCCTTACTCTCAAGTAAGTATGAATAGCAATATTTTGTACCACCATCAACAAATATGATGAAGTACTCGCTTCTTCTCATACCTAAGTAGAATCAATTCCAATCACATAAAACCATTGAATCATATCAAGAGTTTATTTTTTTCTGTTCAACCGACAGAAAAAGACAATCATGTGAATTTGGCTTCAATAACACAAGTGTTAGATTTGTATCCGTGTCAATACAAAAAGTGGGTATCCAATTTAGTTTAATTAGACACAAATTTGAGAAAAATTAAAACATTTTCCTGAGTCTAGCCATGCCATATATTTAAAGAATCAAATAAGCTGAAATCCATACTTATTTTGCTAAAATAACATTAGAAAATACACATCAGCTTAAACATTACTAAAGGCAGAAACTCTACGGACTCAAATTATGTTATTTGTTAACTCAATTTTATTTGATTCAAACACAAAATGAAAGCCAAAATTCATTAAGCAACCATCCGGACACAAGATTTCTATAGAATCTCCGGCACGTACAACGCATTGGTTAACTTAGACTCTTTTACAAATGTGAATCACATCCCCTTTTCCTTGATATTAACAGTTGGAGAGTTGCCCAATTCGTTCTCTTTATTCTCAACTGCATTGAAAGAGTTAATCAAACTCTTATCACCATATACATGACATGATACCGAAGTGCTAGTCCACCATTATCTAAGGTCGTATTTCCTCATGGCCTAAGTTTTTATGTCATTCAGACCATATAAGGCATAGTTATAGCACATAAGGTTTCTGAATGATTTAAAGCATTTACCGTATACGTAACTCGAGTATCGGTCTCCTTTTTAACAGGTTCGGGAGCAGATCCTTTCATGTCACTCGTGACATTCCAAATGTTAATATGAGGTCCCGTGATTAGTTTGAAACTAATTTGGTACAATTAACAACGTGCTTAATCACATAGTGTTTCTTAACAAAAAAGATTTTAAGCGAATTTTATTTAAAATACTAATGTTTTGTAAGATCCGTTATACAAAACCACTTTAAAGGAAGTATTCTGACTAGCCAATTAAACAATATCGCTTATTACATAATGGTTTTATCAAAAAACACATATGTAATATGATGTTGTCAATTTCCATTAAAAAGATCTTAACAGATCTGTTTCACATGATCTATTTCTACACTGAAACTCAACAAGGTTTTAGTAGATCCACTATTCTAAAGAAACTCAGCAAGGTTTCAGTAGATTCATTATTCTAAAGAAACTCAACAAGGTTTATATAGATATACTTTTAAACTTCAAAAAAAAAATCAAGAATCATATCTAGTTAATAGTTAACCAACCCGGTATAATTATCAATATCTTGATTCAAAAAATTCTTTTTGATTTTATCGAACATGTTACAGTTATCTAATAAAATAACAACTTGCATTTTATGAGATATGTTTCAAAGAAACTCCACTTGGTTTCAATGAATCTAAATTCGTCATGATTTGCAACCATGTCAGTAACTGGCGCACCAATTACATTTACAAGATTCACTAGGGTTACACTCGTGTTACCATTAGTAAACTTGTCAATACAAAACAGTTAAGAACTGTTAAAATAATTTGGTATCTAATAAACTCGACTTGGTTTATTTAAACTTGTACCAAATCCGATTCAAAGAAACTCAAATTGGTTTCAATGAATCAAATAGATCAGTTTAATAGAAACTCAATCTTGGTTTCAAAATAAACTGATCTGAACACCTGAAAGATCACACACAAACAATTAAATAAACTGTTATAAACCGGTATCCAAGAAATTCAATCCTGATTTCTATAACCTTGTACCGGATCTGCTTCAAAGAAACTCAATCTTGGTTTCAGTGAATCAACTAGATCAGTTTAACAGAAACTCAATCTTGGTTTCAAACTAAACTGATCTGAACAACTGCTTTTTAAAAATCGTTATAGATCTGTAATTCCAAATCTGTACATTAAAAATCTGTTTATTAAAACTGATTTCCAAAGAAACTCAACTTGGTTTCGACAGAAAACAGTTTATAATTATAAAATCTGTTAATAATAATTAATCCGATTTAACAAAAGTGATTTTAATTCTGTTACACATAATCTGTTTTAAGACTGTTGGGAAACTGTTACACTTTTATTAATAAAATCGAATTATAATAGAATAAATTAAATTAACATAAAATAAATAACAGAAAATTAAATAACAGACAGAAAGGGGTAGAAGCAGAAGACAGACACTATATAACGATAAGTAAATAAAAGTAGTAAAAGGTCGTGGAACGAGGCTCGTGTTTAACACGATTCCCTTAAAACAGATTCGCCGTCTGTTCGAGGGTACAACGTCCAAAGCTGCCGGACCTGACAAATTTGCCTGAAAAATCACCGAAGCAGTCGTACATTATTGATCGAAAGGATTGCTGGAACTTGGTTTCTATGGAGCTGCATATTTAGTTGTTTCTAAAACGAATGAGACTAGGCCTCTATTTATAGTGAAAACATTGTCTTGTTTTTCAAGATAAATAACTGCCCAACTTAAGCAAATCTTTTATTTAAAAAAAAGATTTGCATATCTTTTAATGACACAAAATATTCTGTACAAACTTATTTGATAAGTTTAAATCTATTCCTAAAATAGATTTCCAAATTTTGTGTTTCACGTGTCCCACTTTGAGACACGATATCTCATTCATATTATCTCAATTTTGAACATAAATATATATAACATATACTATTTAACAATAGCGGTGCTCATGAAAAGAACGAAGTAAAGTAAACATGAGAGGAAGCTTTTGGTATGTGTGATGTCCATCAAAGATTGATTTGTGAGAAGAACAAGAAAGAAAACTAAGAAAAAAAAAGAAGATGATGGCAGGGTGTTGAGTTGTTATACTATTATTAGGGTTTGCATGTGGATTTTATTAGTTGTCACATTTATGATTAGATAAGGATTGTCACGAGGCTGACTCATTCGTGATTTGATAAGGATTATCATGTGATGTATTAGATAATTGATTTGGGCCTATCCCTTTATTGTCGGTAGTTTCCTTGGATAGTCCAAGGTCTCATGTGTATATAAAGACGCATTGTGAATGAATAAAGATCATGGGGGAATTCTCCTTCTAATATGGTAATCAGAGCCTACCCTAAAACCCCACCATTACCACACGCTTAAAACTATGAAAAACCCACAATCGCCTTTTTTTTTCTCCGCACAATTAAATTGTTTTGTTGCTTTGCGTGCTGCCATCTGTTATCCAAATCACACAATTCAAGAAGCCTTTCGCTTATTAAAAACTTTGCATCTAGTATGATGATGTATAGTGCAACCAATTCGTTGTATCCATGGGTGTACTTGCCAACCCATTAGCCATCGGTCCAATATGTTAGTTTTTCAGATTAACAGTCACCTATACAATATTATGGAGCACCTGCTATGTCTCTAGTTCCAGTTTCTCATGCTCCTGTTCTTCCACATGCATTTCATACCATGACTCTTTAAAATCCAAACTGGAATATGGCCACAGGAGCATTATCTCATTCGGAGGATAATACAGGTATACTCACTTATTTTAGTAATTCAAGCATGTATCCATCTGTATATGTTGGCAATGGTCACTCTATTCCTGTCACTCATACCGGACATAGCTTCTTGCATACATCTTCTAAGCCTCTTCACCTTAATCATATTCTTGTCACACCTCATATAATTAAGAATTTAATTTCAGTTCGTCAATTTACTCGTGACAATGATGTTTTTGTTGAATTTGATGCTTATGGTTTTTCGGTAAAGGATTACCAGACCGGACGACTTCTTCTTCGTTGTGATAGTACGGGTGACCTTTACCCGGTCACTCAGCAACCTTCGTCTCAAACTCCAGTTGTTTTGCTTTCATTTAGTTTCACTACATGGCACAGACGCCTGGGTCATCCCGGAGATGATGTGCTTCGTCGTTTAGAGTCAAGAAATTTATTTTCATGCCGTAAATCAAAGTTGTCTGCTTTGTGTCATGCATGACAATTAGGTAAACATGCTAAGCTTCCGTTTTATAATTTCGAGTCTTCTGTTGATTCTGTGTTTGAAATCATTCACTCGGATTTATGGATGATATGTGAGAAATCACATATCCTTTCTATATCAAAAATGGCCTTAAAATGATCAAAATGTGCAAAAATATGCTTGTATTTGTGTATTTGGTTGTTTGTGAATGTCTAGGTACGGATAATGTATAAATCATAAGAAAACGGTCAAAACCGGACAAACACGGACACGGGAACGGATAGAGTACACAAGAGCTGGGAGATTGCTATCAATGGTCAACACTTGGTCAACTATGGTCAACATGCTTAATGGAAAAATCCTCAAAATACCATAAAAACCCTTAATGTTAGATCATAATGCAAAAATAGTCCCTAAACCCTAACATCGTTATCTCCTTTTTATTAAAGAGATAATGGTCGTTATCTCTTATTTAAACCCAAAACCAATTAAACCGGCCCATTTCTTTTGTTAATATCCCAAGCCCAGGTCAAAGCCCATACCCCTAGGTCAAACAACAAGTAAGAAAAGAAAATAAGGGCGAGAAAGTCTGTTTTTACTGTTCATCGTCGTTCTTAACCAATTACCCAACTAAAACAAAGGGTAAATCTCAATTAATGACGTGGCTAAAAGATTCGAGTGCTATGCTACATGTCAGCAAAAGGAAACGTCACCTAAGGCTCTCATTGGTCAGAACTAACAAAGGGAAGGACACGTTGGAAGCAAACTAACACACAAAGAACCGGATTTTACACTGAAAACAAGCAAAAAGAAGAGCACTCACTCCCAAAGAGTAGGATTGCCAGCTTGGCAATCCGTGTGCCTTTTATTGATCCTACGGCCAAAAATGAGAATCCAATGATTGAAGATATCCAATGGTCAAGATCAAAAGCTCAAGGGGAGCGTGTAAGAAGTCTGGAAGCTTCTCTCCCAGCCTATAAATACAAGGCCTCATCACTCACAGAAGATCATCATCTTTTCTTTTTCAGTTTTTAGTAGCTTAATGTTTAGCTTATTTTCATGTAATTTTCAGCTTATGGTTTTTAGCTAATTGTAATTTCCTTTTCAACACTTTGTACTCAATTCAGTTATTAATAAAAGTTTGTTTTTCATTTAAACTCTTTTGTCAATTTTGATTTCACTTTTATGCAAAATAATGGTTGATTAAGCTCTATTACTATTTCATAAGATCATACTACTTTAAGCTACTAAAAGCTCTCTCAAATACTTGAATTCTAAATGGAATTGGATGGCTGCTTATAGAATTCAAGTGGTAATAGTGCTTGAGGGTCAAGCTTTAGGTTTAGAATAGGTATTTGGTAATAAGCTTAAGCTATAAGCTTAAGCAGCTTATATAAGCTCTATTAAGAGCAGACACCTCTGTTTAGCTGAGGTGGAGGTACACTTTCCTTTACATTTCTCTAAGTTCTTTGTTGTCTTTAATACTTTAAGCTTATCTGTTTGCTTACTAGCTAAATCTACTTATCACTTGCTTATTTCTATTTTATCTAGCTTATTGATGTTTAATATAGTTGTTTTATGCTTATTGGTTTGCTTGTTAGTTTAAATTTCTGTTTTCAAGTTATTGTTTCAAATCTGTCATGAAAATCCAAAAATATTAGCTTAGATTGTTAGCTTATTTGTCCTGCTTATTAGTTTGCTTAGATCTGCTTATTATATCTGTTAGTTGCTAATTAATATCTGGTATTTAGAACTTTAGCCTTAAATTTCAATTTCATAAGATAAAGTACGGGTTTGATGAATTAAAGGGGTGTTTGGATCAAACAGTTCTAACTTCAATTAGTACTGTTTGATGCCATTTAATCCTTGAGATTCATTTCAAATTACATAACTAGGTTTATAAGAATAGGACTTATGATTCTAAATAGGTTATAATCAAGTAAGTTGGTAGTAGTTTAAAATCTGTTAGAATATAGTAAGTAGTTTAATCATTGTTAGCTTATTTGGTTTCTAGTTGTTATTATTGCATTCTTTGCTCTTGTTTGCGTGTCTTAAAGTTGTTGAGACCAAGTTATTTAGCCTGCACTTGTGGTTGTGAGAGTTTTGGTTAAAATAGTTGTCAAATGCATCAGACAAGGAAAACAGCAAAAAGGCCTTTTTCTAGCTTAAAATTCAGTGGGTAAATTTAAAAATTAGGTCTTGATTTTCAAAATGATTTTTAAAAGCGGTTTCATGTAGCTTTTTGGTTAAGGTTTAAGGTAGTATAAGCCAGAAATCCATAAGGATCTGTTTTCATAATTAAAAATAAGCCCAAAGTAGCTAAGTTATCTGTTTGGTTTTTAGTTTTTCACTAAGTGCTTATTTTAAATCCTCAACTTATGGCTTGCTTCTTGGTGCTTATTTTTTGTTTAGAATAGTTTATTAAGTTAGTCTTAGCTTATTTTACTATTGTCCTTAGCTTACTTAGTCACTTAGTGGAAGCAGCATTAAAGCTAGCAGTACTAACTCTAAGTTAGTACTGCTGAGCTTATTTAAGCTTATTCTTACTTAAATTGTTTGTTCATTTCTTTTCAAAACTAGCTTATTAGGTTAGAAGTTAGTTGATAATGGCTTATTTGATTGTGTTTCTAGCTTATCTTAGTTTTTAGCTTATTAAGTTTTGTAAAAAGTAAAAAAAAGTAGTCAAGTGCTTTCTGTTTGTTTTAAGCTCATTTAATGGCTTATTGATTAGCTTTTAAAAAAGTTGTTTTCACAAAAATAGCTTATTATAAGCTGTTTTACAACTTTGCTTTTTTAGGTTTTTGCATAATAAAAAAATGGGAAACTAAGGAAGTCGGGGGTGAGCAAGACTCAAACCCTCGACAACCCTTTTATAAACCTCACAACACACACCCTCACCAACGTGCCCTTGGGACTTTTACATCCAGGTTTGCACAAATAATCCTTTTAACCCTTTTTTCAGTTTTTATTATAATAAGCATTCAGAGTGCTTAAAGGCTTTTTCCAGGCTTATTTAGTTTAGCTTTTTTAAGTTTTTACATTTTTCTTGCATTTTGTTTATCTTAAGCTATTTTTAGTATTTTTCTTAGATTTTTAACTCAAAGTTTAGTATTTTTAATCATTTATTTTTGTTAAAAACTTTAAAAAATCATAAAAAATAGAAAAATAATCAAAAAAATAATTTTCTTTTTTATAAAATTTTCTTTTATCATAATCTAGGCTTAGGTTTGAAATTTACTTTCTTAAGGTTAATACTTTGAAATTTCACTTTTTAAAGAACGGGATTTCGTTCCCGTTCTCGTTTTCTTCGTTTTTAAGCTTTAAGTGTTCTCGTTTTAGAATTTCCTTAGCTTTTTTACTTTTAAATAGTTAATTAAGAAAAAGTTTAGAAAGGTATTTAGGGTTAAATTTAGTTCAATTGCTAATTTGTTACGTTTTCTTAATTCCGTTAACGTTTTTCGTAATTAGATTTTATTGTCCCTTAATTTGCTCACTATTAGGATTTTAGAAAACAAATCATCTTCGAACCAATTCAAGTCATTGTCCAAATAACAAACGAGGTCTCAATTTCATAAGTCTTTGAGAAAACGACCCGGTAATCACTTACCGGTTAAACGTGTAGTATTTTCATAAGATTTTTCTTACTACCTTTGTCCTCTAGGGTAGTTTATGAATTTCATTATCGTTATATAATTATACGTATAAAAATTGTACACACCAAGTTTTTGGCGCCGTTGCCGGGGATTTATGATTAAGATTCCTTCATTTGCAGTTTGTCGATCGTGATTTGGAGAACCTTTCGTGTTTGAAAGTTACGCTTTTGAGAAAATCAAAAATTAAAAAAATTAAAAATATAAAAAGTAAAAAAATATTTTTCTTTTTTTAGTATTAGTAGAAGTTAATTAAATACAAAAATACAAAAAAAAATATATTTGCTCTTCCGGATTTTTCAATTTTTCTTGTGAATTCGTGAATATAAAAAAAAGTAAAAATTTTACAAAGTTGGTAAAAGAACACCAACAAATAATACTTTCAATTGAAGTATTATCCATCAATAAGTTCCCGAACCAAAGATTCAAAAAAAAATTACCGTTTGTGTCACTTACGAAAAAGGCGCACCTCTTTTGTAAAATTTATTTTACTTAAGAGAGTTACCCTAAGTTTGTTGATTATTCGGTAAACAAAAATATTTCCTTTTCCCATTTCTTTTATCATTTCATTTGTTTGTTTAGTGCATGCGCACTAGAAATTCAAAATTTCCAAATAATTCAAACGTAACCATTCCGAGATGTCGAAATAAAGGACGTGCTCCAAACATAGTCGAACCCGAGCTTCGTACTATCGTTGCACCAATGGCGGAACGTACAATGGAAGAGCTACTCCGAGCACCCACGGAAGGGTACGGAGAAGCTATCGTTTTACCAGAAATTAATGCGGATCATTTTGAGATTAAAACAAATTTGTTACAATTGGTTCAAGCAAACCCGTTTCACGGTTTAGAGAACGAAAATCCTCATGCTCATATTAATAGTTTCAAAAGGATTACCTCGACTCTACGATTTAGGAATGTGCCAAACGATGTGATTAAGCTAATGATGTTTCCATATTCACTCGAGGGGGCTGCTAAAACTTGGTACGAGAAAGAACCTCCTAATTCAATCTTGACTTGGGAGGATCTCGTTACCAAATTCGTGAATCAATTTTTCCCTCCCTCGAAAACGACTCACTTAAAGAATAAAATCTCTCGATTTACCCAAAAATTCGATGAGTCTTTTAGTGAAGCGTGGGAACGATTTAAGGAAATGCTTAGAGCTTGTCCCCACCATGGATTTACGGAGTTAACCCAGATAGATACTTTCTATAACGGTTTAAACGACAACGATCAAGACTCCTTAAATGCCGCGGCGGGTGGAAATCTTTTGAGTAAGACGACTAGAGAGGCTTTGAATATAATTGAGAATAAATCAAAAGTGCATTATTCACGAAACAAACCAAATGCTTCTAGGATGAATACGACTTCTAGAGAGAGTGTTAGTAAGACGGATGAGAGAATTGATAAGCTTGTGGATCAACTTTTGACCTTAGTTGAGATTGTTTCTAAGAAAGTTGTCACTCCCGCTCTGATCAAAGCGGTTGAGGAAACTTGCGTTACTTGTGGTGGTGCCCATTCTTGGTATAATTGTCCGACTATCGATAACAATCAAGCTAGTGTTTATGCGACTACGGGTACTTACAATTAAGTTGCACCTCCGAACCGAGTTAGTAACCAAATGGCACCACCCAGTTTTGCTCCGGTGCAAAACAATGGTCAAAATAGGTTTAATCAAAATCAAGGTTAAGCGAATAATTTTAATCGGGGAAATAATTTTCATGGTAATCAAGGTTTTCAAGCTCAAAATAATCATGCTCCGAATTTTTAAAATCAAGGATTTCAAAACCAACATTTTCAAGTGCCTAATAATCAAGTGCAACTAGAGTTTTCAAATGATTTTTCTAGTTACAAGAGAAATAACGACCAAATGATGAGAAACATGCAAAATCAATTCAACTCGTTGAAAGGAGACCTTAAGAATGAAATTCAAAACACGATAAAATCTCAACAAGCCGTCATGATGAATCAACAAACTACCTTTCAAAATAATTTGCAAAACATGATATGTGGATAGTTTCAAAACCAAACCTCAACTTCGGGTACTCTTTCAAGTAATACCATTCCAAACTCGAAGGGCGAGATGAAAGCGATCACTACTCAAAGTGGTGTTGCTTACGAGTGACCCTCGATTCCTACTAATCCTTCTCCTAAAAAGGCAGTTGAACGAGAAACTGAGGAGACAACGGATAAGGAGCAATCTAATTTCCAAGGAAGTACCGCTCAAATTCCACCTTCGGTTACTCCCATTCCGGAACCCGATGTTCCAAAGACTTTGTCTAAAACCACTCCCATTCCGGAACCAGATGTTTTGAATAATTTACCTAAGCCGAATATTCCATATCCTTCTCGACTTAATCAAGAAAAATTTCGTGAAAAAGCTTCGTATCAAAAAGAGAAGATTTTTCAAATGTTCCAAGATTTACGCTTTGACATTAGCTTTGTAGACGCTTTGTTTTTAATGCCAAGATTTGCTCCTACGATTAGGAATTTGCTCATGAATAAGGAAAAGTTGCTTGAATTAGCTAAGATACCATTGAACGAGAATTGCTCGGCGATGCTTCTCAAAAAGCTTCCCAAAAAGCTTGGAGATCCCGGCAAGTTTCTTATTCCATGCAATTTTCCAAGAATGGATGTATGTCACGCCTTGGCCGATCTTGGCGCAAGCATAAATCTTATGCCCCTTTCCATTTGGAAAAAGTTATCCTTACCCGAACTTACACCAACTCGGATGACTTTAGAATTAGCGGATCGATCCATTACTCGTCCTAAAGGAGTCGCCGAAGATGTTTTTGTCAAAGTTGGGAGTTTTCACTTTCCTATCGATTTTGTTGTTGTTGATTTTGAAGCCGATCCTCGAGTTCCTCTCATTTTAGGAAGATCCTTTTTGAGGACCAGCCGTGCCTTAATTGATGTGTACGAAGGAGAGCTTATTTTAAGGGACGGGGATGAACGATTAATTTTTCATGTCGATAAGCATCCTCAAAAGCATGCAAGAGAGTCGATTAAAATGATTAATTTCATTAAGGATAGTTTTGGAGAATTTTTAAGATTGAAGAAATCAAATCATTTTTCAAGTGGCAGTACCACTCCTTTTTTCTGAATCTCATCCTAGTCTCACATCTTTTGAGACTAGCAATTTTCTTCTTGAGGAGTTCGCCGATGAACTCACTCTTCTTGATCCATTTCCACCGAGAAATGAGGATGTTGATGTTGAAGCCAAACTTAGAGAAATTGAATTGTTGCTTAACCGTGATCCATCAACAAATTTTTCACCTTGGATTACGTTTAATCCTAATCCTGAAAGATTTACCAACGAACCTTCTCTAGTTTGCTTACCTCCACCGGGAGAAGAATGTGAGTGTAATGTGCCCGATTCTCAAACAATTAATTTTTCGACGTTTTCCAATCCTCTTTTCAACGATTCTGCTTCTAGTAATGACGAGTCAAGTCATGAGGAGGTTACTCACGAAATGAGTTTTATAACTTATTCGAACCCTCTTTTTAATCTTGACTAGGAAATCATTTCTAGTAAGTTTAATCCAATTCATAATGAAGTCCTCGATTCTATTTCAAAGAATGATTATTTTGATGCCAAATCTTATCTTCCCAAATCACCTCTAAATCATGATACTTTGACAGTTTTCTCTCCTAAAAATGATCTTCTCCACCATGAGTTTACTGGTGAACTTATCACAATTCCTCCAAGAATTGTTAGAGAGCACGAGGATTATATTAGTCGAATGTGGTTGCTATGCGGTAATTCATCTTCCCGGTCGCCGGAAAATTTTCATATGATCATCGAGTCTCTTCCCATATTTCGTATTCCCATTCAGGATAGTAACTCTCATAAGGAATATATCGATATATTTCCCAGTCCAGATGACTTAATACCGCCAGAAATTGAGAGAGATGATTAAGACTCAGAAGATGATGAAAATTCAACCGTTGATGAGCCAATTTTACTTCACACACCTTTTCCCGATGAAGATGAGTGTTTCGACCCAGGAGGCGATAATGATGAGATCAATGCTTTTCTAGCTATCGAAGTTCCTTTGTATATTGAGGAAGGATATTATGACTCGGAGGGAGACGTATTATATCTTGAGAGATTGCTTATTGATGACACCACCCATAATCTCTTCTCTGAGGTGTTATTCGATCATGAACCACAATGCTTTAAGGATGAATCCGAATTTGATACTTTGAAAACTATGGTTAAAACTTTTTATCCTGGGATCTGGGAGAAAACTTTTTCTCCATCGTGTGTGAGATTATCATCTAAGGACCACCTTTATCTTCTCTTTACAATTGTTGTCCAAATCCTTTTTACTCATCATGTGAACTTTTTTTTCTCCTTCGGGAGTGAAGACACCATTTTTGACCCCGGCATCTCCACTCAGAGCCGGTGGCATCTCATCGGGATGGAACTTTCATGTGATTTAATGTTTATCCAAACATTAATGAAAGCCAGATTGAGATTTTCTCTTCCATTTGCTTTCCCCAAGGACGAATAAATTCGAGGATCGAGTTAAGCTATGTGACTTGGTTACCAAAAACAAAGCGCTTCGTGGGAGGCACCCCATGCTTATCCTTTTATTTTCTTTCTTATTTCTATTGTGATGTGAGGAGGCTTTTACTCTTCCGATTCTCGTTGTTTGTGCTTATGATTGATTACAGGATTGACCCAAAATTTTCTGAAGACACTCGTGTTCGGTGTTTTGTCCCGGTTCACTCGAGCTTCCTAGCCTTTGCTTGCCATTAGTTTGGGGAAATCCGATATCCTAAGATTATTATCGTCTAACATTTATCTTGCTTGAGATTTTTGTGATACTTTCTCTACGCTTGGATTATGCATTCGACTTTTTGAGTTCTAGTATGGGGTTTTTAAGTCTTAGGCTAGGAAACATTGAAATAAGGACCCATTATGTAATAGATAGTTAGCTTTTATTAGTAAGCTAGGGTTTCTTCTGTAACCTCCCTCTTTATATAAGAGGGTAGGCTGTCTAAGGTTCCAAGGCATCCATTCATGATAGTCTCTCCAAAGATGTCTAACGTATAGATAGAGTATGTAGTAGTTTGTAGTTAGTTTCTTTATTAATGTTAATAAGGCAAATCGCTTATTAGTAACATGATTGTGTTCTTTAATTCCACTGCGTGTTACAATCATTCGTTTTCATTACCTTAGACGAGTCCTAATAGATCTATGGTACCATTATAGGATTCACAGAACCTGCTCTAGTTGCTTGGCCGTACGATCAGAATTGATGACAACAAGAAAGGAAAAGCAGGAAGTAAAGAATCTAGCGAGTCGAAGCTAAAATGCCAAACTCGTTATCTCAACCTGTTTGAAGAATTTTAAAGTTATTTGCAAGGAGAGCATTTTTCATTCAAACAAAACACCTCAAGTTTCTTCGGTTTTTGCAAATCACATCCACCTTACCATCTATTGAGCCCAAGGATTCTCTCATAATGGGGGACGAGCACCTTAGTACTTTTAGTGTTGAGGAAATTGTCCCAATCCGAAGAGAATCCGAGGATACATCCGGGAGTGATAATAAGAACTTTTTACCTTCGTATGATGATTTTCTATTCCATCATCACATTCAACGTGATGATTCTGTGAACTTCTCTAACCCTCTTTTCATTTGATGTCAATATCAACTCTAGTGACATAAACCCTCTTTTTGATGAAGTGTTAGAGGACATCGAGTGCAAGGATTCTTATGTTTCCAACCTTGATGAGTCGACTTTCCTAATCACACCTCTTTCTGATTCTAATAAGGATGAGTGTCTCAATCCAGGAGACGACATTGAGATTCTACTTCACCATGATCCGTCTACTCCTATGAAAAGCGTTGCTTCCATTCTCGAGGGATTCATCGATGATCTACCTTTCGAAGAGAATGATGATTTATTTGATTTGGAATGTAAAACGAATGATTAGAAAAGAATTTTGTACGATGCTCCAATTGATGAGGCTGAATGTTTTGATCCAGGAGGTGATAATGATGAGATTGATGCTTTTCTAGCTATCAAAGTTCCTACGTATATTGAGGAAGGTTATTATGACTCAGAAGGAGACATAATCTATCTTGAGAGTTTGCTTAGTGATGATACAACCTATAATCTCTCTCCCGAAGTGTTTTTCGAGCATGAACCATAACACATTAAGAATGAATCAGACCATGATACTTTTTCTCCCAAAAGTGATCCTCTTCACCATGAGTTCGCTGGTGAATCCATCACGATTCCTCCAAGAATTGTTAGAGAGCACGATAATTATACCAGTCGAATGTGGTTGCTATGCGGTAATTCATCTTCCCGGTCACCAGAAAATTTTCATACAATTATCGAATCTCTTCCCACATCTACTACCCTCATTGAGGATAGTGATTCTAATAGGGAAGAGATCAATATATTTGACGGACCAGATGATTGGAGACCACCAGATATTGAAAGTGATTTTGACTCGGAAGAGGATATTATTGACAACTTGCTTAACGATGATCCCATTCTCGAATATGAGCGTTTAACCTTTGACATTGATCCTGATGTGCCCGTGATAAACAATGTTGATGAGCTTAATGAAGATGAATGTTTTGACCCAGGGGGAGGTGAGATTAATGTTGAAGTTGACGATTCCTTCACATTTGTCATTCGGACTTTTCTCTCGTATCTCACTTACCCTGAGGCTTCTCCTTTACTTCCCTCCACCAAAAATGAGGACACCATTTTTGACCCAGCATCTCCACTTAGAGCCGGTGGCCTCTCATCGGGATAGAACTTTCATGTGCTTTAATGTTTGTCCAAACATTAATGAAAGCCCGATTGAGATTTTCTTCTCCACACTATCTCCAAGGACGAATGAATTCAGGGGATCCGATCAAGCTATGTGAGCTCGTTACCAAAACAACAGCGCTTCGTGGGAGGCACCCCAGGCTTATCTATTTTCTACTTTCCTTTCTTAATTTCATTTGTGATGTGAGGAGCTTGATACTCTTCCGATCTTGATGTGTTTGTACTTGAGATTGTTTTGCAAGGATTGATCCAAAATTTGTCTGAAGACTCTCGTGTTCGGTGTTTTTTCTCGATCCACCGAGCTTCCCTGGCCTTTTTTGCTTGCCATAATTTGGGGAAATATCCGATATCCTAAAGATTATATCGACAAACATTTATCTTGTAGCATAACTTAATAACGGCTAAAATTTTTGTAATACTTCTTCAGTTTAAGTTATGCATTAGACTTTTTGTGAGTTCTAGTATGGGGTTTTTAAATCTAGGCTAGAAACATAAGGACAATGTTGAATTATAGTATGGGTAGTATACTTCGATAAGACTATGCCTACTTTTGCCCGTTGTTCCTCACGTACCCCTATTTTCCCACCAAAATTTTTCAAAAATTTGGAAATTATTTAAAATTTTCAATAAGTAAAATAGTGTTCTTTGGTCACAATTTTTAACTTCTTGCTGGGTGAAAAAAGTAAATTTTGACCCGATCGAGCGTGTTGAGCTCTAGCTTGTTCCTTAACTTTTAGGCTAAGCGTTCGTGGAAATTCATGAAGAACGAAAAATGATAGAGTTAATTAAGAGTGGGATGCTAAACAAGGATTTATCTGATTATCTAAGAAGCTCATATGTGTAACTAGTTACTTTTTTCTCCCATAACCTTAAACCGGAATAATTAATACGGCTGTTTGGAAATTAAACTTAAATCAACAATTTTTTATGTAATATACAGTAGAAATTTAGTCTTAGTTCAAATTTATACTTGATTTTTTCAAAAAGAATCTTCTCTAAATAAAGTAAAAAAATGATGATAGAAAGAAATAATATAATATGATAAAAAAAAATAAAATAAAAGCTGTGGGCTGATAGAAAGTTTACTGCCTCTTGTGCGCTCACAACCGATGTGGTTAATCTTCTAAAGAATAGCCCCATAGTAGAATAATAAAAATCCGAGACTGATAAAAGTTTGTTGCATCTTGCCGGCTCACAACCGATGTTGCAGCCTTCTAAAAGGTCGAGGGTTACAATTTCATAAATGTTTAATATTAAGATTTTAAAATAAATAAATACTTTTCTTTTTTGTTTAAATTCAAATATCTTTTGATCATTGGACTATTCTATTTTAAAGTTATGTAATTCCGGAAACCTGAGTGTTTTTTGAAACCTAAGGTCTTGTGAGTCACGATACTATCCTGTGGGGTGTAAAAACCTGTCACATACCACCCGCCGCCCCCCCATCCCCCCCCAGCTAGTTGGATGTCCGAGACGAAAAGTCGCTACATGGATGATCTTTGCCTTCAAACTCATTATTCTTGGGTGGAATGTAAAGCATAGTATTTTGCCAAAACGATGATGCATGGTTGAAATTCAAAATAAAACACATTCACATATTAAGAAATATAAATGTTCGAGAGTAAAAAGTTTTATAAGTTGCAAATATGATTAGTGTTAGCATCTTTACTGATATTTAGTTGTGATTTCGTTTTAAGCTTGGTTTGGATAAGTGAAAAGTCGGGGACGAATGAAATTTATCCTTTTTAGGGCATTCTCATATCGAAATCATCTTGTCTATGATCCCAACAGTTATGAAAAATGAAAGTCGAAATATATTAAAAAGTTTAACCTTTAATAATAAGATATAAATAATAAATAATAAATTAATATTAAGAAAATGGGAAAATATGATGGTGTTTTATAACTTGTACGTCTTAACTTCTAACACAAAAGTCATTCTACTTTCAAGATTTGGTTTTGGGGAATTTTGAGATAATTTTGGTAATAAAGCATATAATATTGCGTGAGGACACGCAATCGCTTAGTTTGGGGAATTTTGATATGTGTAAAAACACATATCCGTTTTATATCAAAAATGGCCCTAAAAAGACAAAATTGTGCTTAAAATGTTTGTATATTGCTTGTTTTGTCTTTGTGATTGTGTATGTACGGATAATGCAAATATCACAAGAAAACGGTCAAAACCGGACAAATACGGACATGGGAAAGAAAAGAGAATACAAGAGCCGGGAGAATGCTATAAAGGTCAAGCAAAGTTAACCCTTGGATCAACATTAGTCACAACAAAGAAGACAAAATCCCACAAAAATACCCTTAAAGATAACCAAAATTGGCCAAATAGTCCCTAAGACCCTAAATGTTAACTCCTTTAATATATAAAGAGTTTAACACCCGTATAACATCTATATAAACCTTCAAATCCAAAAACCTGATACCAGCCCAAAACAATTTCTTAGTCCTATTTTTTTATAAGCTCGAAAGTCAAAATTACCAGGTCAAAGAAGTCAAAGAAAAAAATCAACGCAAGGCGCCCATTTATAAGTAAAACAAGCGCGCGAAGAGGTGGATTGTTACTGTTTAACTTCTTCTTTCGATTTACCTCAGGTTCAAAACCAAGGGTAAATGAAAATTAAGGATGTGGCCATGAAATTCAAGTGATAAGTGACAGGTTGGCACAAGAAAATGTTATTAAGGAGCTTTGATTGGCCAATTCCCAAAAGAGAAGACACGCGAGCAAAGGAGAAAACACACCAATCAAGTGGGATTTTTACTAAAATGCTCACAAAAGAAGCACAAGTGCTCTGACACAACGAATGTGCCACGTTGCAATCCTGTTGGCTCACTAAGATTGAAACAACAAATTGATCCAACGACTAACTGTGATCCAATCATTGCTAATAATTAAAGGGCCAGGATGAAAGGGAGCATATAACAGAATTTGAGCCTAGAAGCTTCTCTCAAGTTCTATATAAAGACCTCACTCACACACATGATATCATTTTTTCCCATTTTTAGTTTTTAGTAGCTTATAGAATTTTAGCTTATGTAACTTTCTTTTTAAATGTAATTTCTTATTAAGCTTTTGTAGTTTAAATTTCAAGCTTTATAATCTGTTTTTAATGAATAAAAATAAAGTTTACCTTATAAAACCTATTTTTATTTACTTTACTCTTCTATAAGCTCTCAAATCACTCATAAGCTCTCAAAAGCTCTTCATTAACTCATCTAAGTCTCTAAACTTAGATTTGAGCTCACATTTATATACTTAAACTATTAAAATCAGTTAATTACCTTTGTTTTATGGATTTTGAGCTTTTGGATGATGAACTAGCCATGGATGAGTTCATAGGACCTCACTAGCTTATCCTTGTGATAAGCTAGAGCTGTTGAATGCTCTTTGAGCACTATTGCCTTTGTTTAGCTAAGGCTTTTGTAAGTTTCCTTTATTTTCAAGTATCTTAGTTTTAATTTTGCATATGCTTATATTCTGCTTATAGTCTAGCTTATTTGTGCTTAATTCTATCTCATAGTGCTTATTGATCATGTTTTATCATCTGTTTTTAGCTTTAGTAAGTAAATCTACTAGTGTTTTTTTTTACTTTTTGACTTATAAATCAATAAAAACCATAAAATATTAGCATAGTTCTTAGTTCTTTGTCTCTGGCTTATTTGTGAGCTTTATTCTGCTTATTAGGTTTTATAAAAGCTTTATGATATCTGGTATATGCATTTTGATCTTAAAATCTCAAGTGAGAAAGCTAAAAATAGATAAAAGAGAAATAAGGGGGTGTTTAGGACAAGTAGTACTAACATAAGTTAGTACTACTTGAGGTCCTCTTATCCTTTAATTTCATCTTAAATCCAACAATTTGGTTTATAAGTGCATGATTTATAAGTTTAATTAGGTTTGTAAACATTAATAAGTTTCGATAGTTAATATTTGAACCTAGAATCATTTTGGTTAATTTTCAATGTGCATTTTTAGCTCCAAGTCTGTTTAGGTAGTAATTTTGCTTGTTTTGCTCTTGTTTTTAGTTGATAATAAGTGTTAGATTGATTCTCATTAGGTCTGCACTTATGGTTTTGTGTCTTTGGTCAAATGCATCAGCAGCAAAAACAGCCAAAAAGTTAAAATTCAATCTTAATTTTTAGCAAGTAAAAGTTAGTTTTAGTTTTCCAAATTTCTTGCACAAGTAGATTATAGGCTAATATAGATAGTTTAGGTCTTATTTTAGGTTTAAAAGCTTATTTAGTCCTATGATTTTGATTTGTAATTTAGCACTTTGTCTTTTCATGAATTTCTAAAAAACCAAAAAAATAGTGTAGTCTGCCTGCATAGCTTTTTCAATAAGCCTTTTAATAGCCTAATTGAATTTCAAATTCCCTTTCAAAAGCACTTTTAAGTAGCTAGTAGGTCTAGGTTTAAGCTTCTATAAGCCATTTTGTCTACAGTTTTCATTTGCTAGTTTAAACTTAAGCTCAAAGTCTGCCTAGGGGTTGTTTGGTTTAAAGCTTTCCTAAGAGCTTATTGAGATGTTTATCGTCTGCTCTAGGCTTCTATTTTAGTGCTTATTTTCTGTCATTTTAACTTAATAAGGTAGGTATAGTAGGAAATTTTTTTAGCTTATAGTTCTTTGTCATAGCTTATTTAGTTTTGTAGCTTAAAAAGTTTTCTATAAGACTAAAAAAAAGTTAAGTAGTATCTGTCATGTTTTAAGCTGTTTCACAGCTTATTTAGGGATTTTCATAAAAAGTTTCTTTTATTACAAGTGCTTATCTTTAGCTTTTCTAAAACTTTGCGTTTAAAAGTTTTTCAAAAATAAAAAAGGAAGGTAGGAAAATCAGGGGTGAGCAAGGCTCAAACCCCCGACCTCAACACCCTCAACCTTTACAACAACACAACACACACACTCACTACCAAAGTGCCCTGGGGTCTTTTTCATTCTAAGTTTACAAAATTTAATACTTGTATATGTTTTTCCTATTTAGCTTATAAGCTGTTTTAAGCTTATTACACAACTTATTCGATAAGCTGTGTAACCAAGCTTATTTTTCCATAGGTCCTTTTTTATTTCAAGCATTTTCCATAAATATTTTCAGAATTTTTTATATAATTAGTTAAGTATTTTTAAACATTTATTTTTATTAAAAACTTTAAAAAAATCATAAAAAATAAAAAATAATCAAAAAATATAATTCTTTTTTAGAAAATTTTTCTTTTATCTAAGTTTTCAAGGAAAATTATTTTAGCTTTCGTAGGGTTTAATTTGCAAAATTTCATTTTTTAAAGAACGGGATTCGTTTTCGTTCTCGTTTTTCGTGTTTTTAAGCTCATTTCAATTCCGTTTTTGTTCTAGTTTTCTTTAAACTTACTTTTTAGTCAATTAGAGTCTATTTAAAAATAAAAATTCATTTTAGGTTTAATTTTGGAAATTTAGGATTTTTAACTGCCGTTTAGGGTTCCCGTTTTGCGTTTTTAGTTAAAGTTTAATTTCCCGTTATTTGTTTTCGTGCTTAATTGTTATCATTTGCTTATTTTAATTTGTAGAAATAGATAATCAAATCAATCTTTGTTACCAATTCAACTCATTGTCCGAACAACAAACGTGGTCTCAATTTCATAAATCGTTGGGGAATAACGACCCGGGAATCATAATTCCCGGTTAATATACGTATTATTATATATTATTTTGTGAAGATTTTCCTTTCTTCCTTTGTCCACCGAAGGGTAGTTTTGTAATTTTCTTTTATATTATATTTTATTTTATACGTGTGTTGATTTACCTGCAATCAGTTGTCGTTGGAATATGTAGCTTTGGTTTTCTCTAGTTTTGGTTTGTACTCTTTGGCTCTAGTGTCTTGCTAGATGTCTTTTTAATATATTTCTGCCATTCCAAAAAAAAATATGATATACATATTATATCATATATGATAAAAACTTATTCATAATCAAAAGACACAAAAACAAAGAGTCTACTGATTTCATGATTAAACCAAAACCTTTTTATTATCTAAACTACTGTTCTTCTTCTTCAATCAATTCTTCTTCATTTTCAACCAAATCTTTTTTTTTTGAACTACCTCCTGGGCCACCATGACTTCAGCTTGATCCTTAAACATACCTGTGCACATTTCGATCTCTGAAAATAAACGAATAAATAAACCGTCACCTAAAAAAATGAAATATCATATATGATAATCACATGCCACATACATATAAAAAAGCAAAATCATATATGATATACGTACGAAACATATCATAAATGATATATCAAACAGATTAAACAACAAACTACTATTAAAATTGGCTTATTCTAACTGATAAGCTAAATACAACTTGATATTCAGTTTATAATCAACAAATTTAATCTATTAAATTTATTCAAAACATAAAAATCTAATAACAAAGCTTATTAAACACTAGCAACATTAAAGAAGCTAATAAGCTTATAATCATCAAAATAACTATAAGCTAGCTTATAACTTAGCAACAAAAATTCAAAACGATGAAATACATAAACTTATTCACATATAGGATTTAAAAGAATTACATATCACTAATAACATATAATTATGATATTCGATCAAAATAAGCTGAATAATAAGCTTATAAATTTAAATGATGATAAATTAACAAGCTTCTTCAAATCAAATAAGCTAAAAAAAGATATGATGAATCTAACCTAATGTTAATCAAATGAAGAAGAAGCTGATGGATCGATCGAAGATCGATCGATTAGTTGTTCGTGTTATTTTTATTTAAAGATCAAAGAATCATCGAATCGATCAGTATTGTTTGCACTCGGTTGAGATAATAATTTGTTAGGAAAATATGTAAACAGACTTAAAATTGTTCGTAATTAAAATAAGTCCTGTAGTTAAAGTTAGTACTCGAAAGAAATAGTTAGTACTACGTTAGTAATAAAAGTTAAGTCCATGTTAGAGCAAGTTAAGTCTCTAGCATTAACTTAAGTCTGAACTGAATTAAGTTAAATACTGTTTGACCTAACAGTTAAGTCTTTTGTAATTATATAATAATTATTCACTTAGCTTAACTAGGAAAAGATTATTATCTCTCTTAACGCGTTTAGGGTTCCTTAAGTTTATAAAAGGAACATAGAATAGTATTGTAAACATATGAGTTGATTGAGAATTTACAATCAAATAGTAATAGTAATAGCAAGTTTGATATTAGTTCTTGTGTTCATCTTGGTATAGATATTGATATTCCGCGTCAATATTTGTATTCACAGTTATTGTCTCCTCAGTGTTAACTTTGAATTTATTCAAAGGACTATCCAGTCGTTCAAAAGCTCATTGAGATCCGTTAATAAGGATCAACAAAGTGGTATCAGAGCCACCAAAGGGACTTTACACAAGATTGAACATAGAATAAAACCTTAATATTACACCAAATCAAATAGTCATGTCTGCAAACGATAATTTTTCTCTAATGAGATGAGGAACTTTCCTCTTCATGATGATGCAATCATTCATGATCTGTACCACATCCAACAAAGGAGATGCTCCTAGCTAAACACACACAAATAATCACCCACAAACAGCACTTTTCACACATTAAACTTAGACTGCCCTATCTTCAAAAGGATGAGTATGAAACTGGCAATGGAGATGAACATTAATCTTGATTAAATAGATAATGGAAGGTGTGGAAATGATCAGAATGGGAACTCAAAGAAGCGAGGTCACCAAAGTTAAGAAGGTGATACATGTGTTCATCTCCTCCAACAACCCAGAAGAACAATTTTGCTGATTAGAAAGAAGGAAAGCTAGAACACTACTGTTAATATAATATGGCTGTTCCAAAAGATCAACTCAGGCGTTTTCATGCAGGATATGGCCTAACGAGATAATGGGCAGCCATCAAGACAAGATTTGGTGGTAATGCAAACTCGAAGAAAATGCAAAAAGCTGTTTTGAAACAACAGTTTGAGGCATTTACTATCTCGTCTAAGGAAAGCTATAGAGAAAGGTAGTGATATAGGTTCCAAAAACACCTATCACAATTGGATGCTCTGTGCTAGTGGTCAGATGAAAGCAAATCACAACAATTTTTAGAGTCCCCTTCTCTTCGTGGGACAGACCAAGCCATTACAATGAGAAAGAAGAAGAATATTGACAACAACTGTCAATAGATGATTTATAACAATAATCTGAGTGTTTTGAACAAGACATCCAAAAGACATCATCTTCTTCCCGGCATCTGATAAAGTGGCTTTTTTCTAAGATCACAACCAAACCTCTTCAAGCAAGCATAAGCCAAGCCATAGCTCAGGAAGTTATAGTTCTTATACCACTTCCTCTTCCAAAGCAACACCAACTGCTACTCCTGGTCTTGCTGATGAAGTTATCCATTCTTTTCTAGCCACAAATGCTGATGATGTGGATTTGATACATGAAGACCTAGATCAAATTGATGATCTGGATTTGGAAGAAATGGATATAAATTGGCAGAATAGCTATGACTGCTATAAAGATTAAGAAGCTCTAACAAGAAAACAGGCAGAAGGCACAAGATGGATTGAAAAATGCATGTGGCATTATAAGAAAAAGTTAATGTATTCAATTGCCACAATACATGGCAGTTGCTAGGGAGTGCAAGTTTAAAAGGTTCAAAGGAAGGTAGCGTCAGGAAGCCAGGTAAAGTCTGATTTCAAGCCAGTGAGAGACTGAAAAGGAAGCTTTGAAGAATATTGATTAAAGGACAGACAATTGGTAGAGCAACTACAGATGATAGAACTCAAAAAAAAAAAAATCATGCTACTAATGGCCTTTCACTGTGAATAATGAAGGTATCCATGTGTTTCTAATTTGTGGTTAGATTCAAAAAATGCTTTCAACTAAGTATGATGAACTGCAATCTGAAGATGTAACCAGAGAAGCTACCTTAGTTCCCATAAGATAAGCTGTTAAGAAATTAGTAATCTCACTTAAAGCCTCCCACAAACCAAAAATCTTCCTTAATGAAAAATTAAATTTTCAGGCCAATTCAAATTTTTTGAAAAAGATGAAAAGCTGAAAAAGTATAGAAGAATAGAATGAAAGCTGTCAAAGACAAAGAATCATTACTAACTATTTTGACTCTATTCTGGTACATCTTCTAAAAATCATTGGAAGCTAATTGATTGTTGTATAGAGCCCTCAAACTTTAAGATAGGTTTTAAGGGAAAAGGCATACAATCAAATGCTGAGGTCCTAGATATGAGAAGAGATAAAGAGGATTATTTTATTGCTTTAGGGAAAACCAAATGCAAGGATATAAATGATATCACAAACTAGTACAACAAATCAAACAGGTAGAATATAAAGTGTCCCCTCATCCTCTTAGTGGTGATTATACCCCCTAGGAACAAGAGGAGACATAAGATGATTCTCAGTATGAGTATGTAAATATGTGCCCTCAACCTCAATCTCCTAGTCCTATTGAGTCTTATGCAAGTTCCACTTTATTCGCTCAACTTGTCAATCCATTGACAGTGATGGGAACAAGAACAGTATCTGACCATATCAGTCAATTGATGGACCCAATCCCTATACCTTCTATGACCGAAGGTTACCCACTATCCACCCAAAATACTCAACACAAGTGCCAAAACCTCAACCAAACAGTTGACCCTAGTTGTGCACAGCATGTAAAAACTCCTAGGCAACCAATTAGGACACTAGTGACTCCCTCACCTATTCCTTCATACAATAGACATAATTGGAATCAAAGAATGGAAAGGGAATTAGGTGCAGGATATTCGTTTGAAAAAAACCATTTTCTGTGTGGAAGTTTTTAGGTCACTTGCTTAAGGATTTGTATTATTAAAGAAAAAAAATGGCAAGAACTCTTCTTAAGAGCACAAGGGGTGGTTTCATGCTAAATGTATGGCAAGCTACACCATACATGGACAACTCTAACAGGGTGAATAAAGCAAATCAATTCACTCCCAGACCTGTATAAACTAAACAACATTAACCCAACCTTAAATACAGCAACAAAACGTATTAAAACTGGTTAAGGGTAAATTTAATAACTAGGTACATAGGACAATTAGTTCTGTTAGTTTCACTGCTGGCCCTACAATTGTAAAGATCTTGTGCTTCTAGATTAGAATACTGGCAATCAACATGTTAATTCTGTAGTTAGTGTCATGTTAATTCTGGCACTCAATTTAAGACAGGTGCTCTAGATTTAATACTGGCAAAGCAACAAGTTAGTTTCTTTAGAGAAAATAGACCAGTATCAAACACCACCAGCTCTAAACCTTCTCAGGGTGAATCTAAACATGCCAAAGAATGTTTACAAAACAAAGATCACTTGAAAATAGACCCTTCTCAAGGAAATACAGCACACAATCAAATATATATGCTGTTAAGGGCAAAGACTGGGCACAGCTTTTAAGACCACAGCAGGATGTGTTTGGAGACAAGCATTAACACCTCCAATACGCAATTGTGACCAACCCCTGAATTCAAATGTTTAATGTTTCCTAGAGGTCCACAAGGCAGACCCGAAGCCTAGAAGGCCTGGGACCCAAAGAAAACAATCTCTTTTTGATGTGCAAGATCATCCCTGAAGCATATGGAGCATAAGAGGTATTTTTGATATGGATGTCTGGGCACATGACTGGAAACAAACAACAGGGCCCTCTTGACGATTAACAAGACTTCCAAAGTGGGAACTGTTACTTTAGAGGAAGAAATGTAGTATCTGGAAAATGTACAATTAATTAGGAAAATTTCGTTTTTTGATGATGTGGCTTTTTGTGAAAGAACCTGGACATTTTACTTATTCTCCATATCTAGATATGTGACAAAAAGCTAAATGTACTTTTACTAAAAAGAGTGTTTTGTGGTGCCTCTGACTTTAAGATGCTGATGCAAATCAGGTCCTTCTTAAAGTTCCTTAGGCAACAACAATATAAAGCTTTTGATATGAAAAATGTTGCTTCTTCAAAAGGATACACTTGTTTATAGCAAAAAGCCTCATCTAATTGAAGCTTAAATAGTGGCACAGGAGTTAGTCACCTTAATTCAAATAACGAATAAACTTGTAAAGGAAAATCTAGTTAGAGCGTACCTTCCAAGAGTTACTAAAATGACCACACTTGTGTTGCTTTCAAAGGAAAGCAACACAAGGCCTCCGTAAGGCCCAAGATTGGACAGTTTGTAGAACCAAACCCATATACACACCTTACATATGGCCTTAATTTGGACCTAAACCTCTGAGAAGGAGTATCAATCCTGCAAGTTAGCTGACATAGTGTATTGACTGATGACTGTTCAAAGGTGTTTGTTGGTTAATCTTTCTAGCCAAAAAGGATAGACTATCAACAATCTTAAGACTGTTTATAAAACAAATAGAAAACCAACTTTAATCAAAGATTGAAAATCATTAAGATTCATATAATGGTACAAAAGTTAAAAAACAGGTTCTACTTGAGTTCTGTGGGTAAAAGGGTACAAAACAGAGTTTAGTAATGCAGAACTCTCAGCAAAATAGGTTGCTAAAGAATAATAGGACCCTTAGATAGGGCTAGCTAGACTATGCTAGCTACTCACACCTACCTCCACTTTTGGCAAAAGCAGTTAATACTGCTTGCTATACCTTCAACAGGGTAAGGGTGACCTAGCCTCAGAACAAAACTCCTATGAGGCTTTTGGTTGTCCACAAAAAAACCAATCATAGCTACATAAGGACCATTTGGGTGCCCATGTTTACCATTCTCAATACCCTTAGCCCACTAGGAAAGTTTGAATGAGAAATCATATGAGGGTTTTTCCTTGTTGTTTACTCTGTGAAGTAAAAGCCTTTAGGGTTTAAAAATTAGGTAACCAAAAGATTGAAGTAAACCGTCATGTCAACTTTTCTAAGGAAAAACTAATTGTACAGGGAATAGGCATAAGGTGGATGTTTTTGACTAATTTATCTTACAGACTCTATGAACAATATACTTGTATCTTATGCACAATCAAGCTAACCCGGCAGGTTCAAAAGGAGGTCATGTGATAGTGATGGCAGACGAGGAAGCTGCAGAACTTATGGTGAATACTTCTACATCTCTAACTAAGCAATAGAAAAGCAGCTGATTCTGAATAGATTGCTTGACAAATAAGACTTACATCCCCCAAATCAAGCCATCTCTACACCAATATCCAAATCTGCTGTATGACATTATGATCTTTAGAAAAGAGCTGGATGCTCTTGCTTTTGAAGCCACTTATGGACCAGTATCTGCAACAGAGACCTACAGTAACTAATCCATTAATACGTGAAGTATTAATCAAATACAGGCGTTTGAGAAGGTTAATACAGGCAATACTGAAAAAGCTATGTCTCCTAGAAACTGATCATAGAAGAAAGTTCTTCTCCTGATGCAGAGATGATGAAATCTGAAATAGCTATATGAAATCAAGAAAGGTATCGTTGAAAAGGCTCTTTGAATGATGAAGATTATTTCTGATATTCTACAATCTACCAATGAGGTTAAGATGTTCCTACAAATCCCACTCTAAAGGATTCCCAATGCTCATCCTCAAGTCAAATCTTGTGAGATCCCATAGACCTGTATCAGACTAGAATCTATCAGAAAATCAACTGAGGCTCATGCTCTAGTATCTACATACAAGCACACAAAAGAAGCAATCATAAAGAGCAACAACATTGTCTTGTTTCTTGGCTTTTTATCTCAATTTGAACCAAGTAGAGTCTCAGAAGCACTTAAGATGAAGCTGGGTTGAAGCTATGCAAGAAAATCGTTGTAGTTCATAGCTTCAACAAGTATGGTTTTGTTTGATTTACCCAATGGTGCCTAAAGTGATAGGTACTAAATTGGTATACAGTAACAAGAAGGATGAGAGGGGAGTATTGTTCCAGAAACAAAGCAAGCAGGTAGCTCAAGGTCATAGACAAGAAGAAAGATTGACATGATAAGGTTTTTGCTCCTGTACAAGAATTGAAGGCTATCCGGATTATTTTTAGCCTTTTGCCTCATTTATGGATTATAGTCTAATCAATGGAAGTTTTAAAAGTGCTTTTTCTGTAAGGCACTATTGATGAAGAGGTCTATGTCTCATCAACCTCCTGGTTTTTGTTGATACCTGATCATCTACAATGTTTACAAGGTGGTTAAAGCTTTGTATGGATTGCACCAAGCCCTAGAGCTTGGAATGCGACATTGTCAAAAAACATGTCCTAAGAAGCATGGATACAAGAGGGCACCATTTGACAGACTTTATTATTCATTAGAGAGAAACAAAAAGGATAGTCATGTTGGTTCAGTGTATGTTGAAGATATCATTTTTGGGTCAACTACCAACAAGTCTTGGTTTGATGAGTTTAAGCTTTGATGCAAAGCAATTTCAAATGAGTTCCATGGGTGAACTTACATTCTTTTTTAGGATCTACAAGTCAAGCAAACAGGAAGGCATCTTCATAACACAGACAAGGTCAAGTAGGCTGAGATACTCAAGAAATTTGATCTTGTGGAATTGTCAAAGCTGCCATCACTCCCATGGAGACCAATTGCCTTTGCCAAAGGATGGAAGCTTTTGATGTAGAATACAACCTGTACATATCCTTATGATAGGTTCCCTCATGGACTTAACTGCATCAAGACCTGAATATTATGTATGCAGATGTGTTTGTTCCACGTTTTCAGTAACCCAAAGACTCTCATCTCAATTGCTGTCAACGGATCTTCAAGTACCTCAAGGGCAAACCAAACTTTGGGATTATGGTATCCTATGGAAATCACCCCCTTGATTTGTAAGCATCTCCTCTGGATAGTGACTATGGTGGTTCCAACCTTGACAGGAAATCCATCAACAGGTGGTTTGTCAATTTCTTGGTCTAAGACGTAATCTCCTTGGCAATCAAGAAACAGACATATTGTAGCCACCCTTCAACAACTTGAAGCTGAAATGTACTGCTCGTCAAAATGCTGTGGACAAGTGTTTGTGGTTCAAAATCAATTGTTGAATCATGGTTTCAAATTCATGAATACCAAAATCCTATCATTGATAATGAAACACAATCTGCATTGTGAAGAACCACCTATCATCTAGACCAAACACATTGAGATTTCGTCACCACTTCATTAGAGATTGTATGAAAAGAAGCTCATAAATGATGTGATAAAATCCACACAGACTAAATGTTGTTGACTTGTTGACCAAACATTGAGGACCTCCTCTGTTTAATTACTTGTGGTACATTGGTAAAGAAACGAAAACGAAAAAAAATGATCAACCCATAGCAACATATAAGGGAGGCATAGATGGTATAGTTTGTTCATTAAAATAGCTAAGTAAATTAATTCCGTGTTAATATTATTTACTTTTAATCCTGCGTACTTATATTCTATTAATACTTGGTAGTTAAGTAGGTTTAATTCGGGTAGTTTAATTTTTTTTTAATCCTGTAAGTTAACTTTCGTTAGATACGGTAGGTTAAGTAGAGTTAATTCAAGAGTGCATATTACACACTTAATTCTGGTTGAAATAAGGTTAATTCAAGTGTGACTCTTAATTAATCGTTAGACCAAAATTAATGATCAGGTAGTGTAAATTGTTAATACTACTGATAGTGTTATGTTAATGCTGGTTGCAGTGAAATTTGACTATTCTGCTTAATCACTATTTAAATGTAACCGTTAGAGATTTTTATGGCGAATATAGTCCACAGATAGCTATATATAATAAAGTTGATTTCTCTTTCAAAACTTTTCTTTATTGCAACTCCTTGTTCTTTTGCCAAGTCCAAAAATTTCCTCTCTAAACAAAATAGTCAGCGTATCTGCTACCCAGCAACTACATTTTCATTCAACAATTCAAACCTAAGTGTATTAATTACGGTGTCATACATGGCTCAATAAAATTATTGTGACAAACACAATCAAAGTAGGGTTTTTGCGCCAAGCCTGAACAGAGTGCAGGGTTTGCTGAGATAGTGGATTTTCTCGATGGGTTCCAAACCTCAGGTAAGCTTTTAAAAACTTCTATCCACCTAATCAATGATTCTCTAGTAACATTCTTGCAGAGTTGCATTGCAAGTACTAAAGGAATGGTTTTTTTCGAAATTAGTGCGAACAATTGTACCATCATATCACAATTAACTGAGGCGTCAATTGGGAATCAACTTACATTAGATGACAAGCCACAGGAATTACAATGTTACCTAATGATGACCTTTTCACGGGAATGGGCCACAGGTTCCTACTGATGAACTTTTACCTTTTGGAAAAGTTTCTTTACACCATCAATGGCGATATTTGGTCACCATCTTTGCAACTGTGATAACTCTAAAAGTGGTGAAGGGATCAATTTTGGTATCGCAATATTGCTACTTAATTAGTGCCTTTGATCTGTCTATCCCTGGTAGAAGTTTATTATTTTTCAAAACTCATTTTTGAAGTATTATAGCTAATTTTCAAGAACAAGAAAAAGTTTTTGATGTATCCCCGTTTTTCTCTGCAAATAATTTTGAATATTCAAAAACAAAAACAAACACCCTTATCTACTGAAAAGCCTACCAAAAAAGATATTTGGGAACTATAAAAGGGGATTTCAAGGCACCAAGACCTTTATTGCCTTCCATGTTGCTTGTTGCTACTAACACCAATTGCGACAAGAACCATGCTGCCACAAGCTCAATCCCAATCCCATTACCTACCACCTCCAACCTCTTCCAACACCTAACCCAACACCCCAATCCCAACATCTACATCTCCACCTCCAATTATTCCATCACCAACACCACCACCTATTCCTACACCTACATCACCAACACCACCACCTATTCCTACACCTACATCACCAACACCACCACCTATTCCTACACCTACATCACCAACACCACCACCTATTCCTACACCTACATCACCACCACCACCACCACCTGAGACTGAACCTCCAACAGATGAGCACATCTATGAGGAGCAATCTCCTATCTGCCATTCCACAAACCCAGGCTCCTACTCATACTCATGAGGCAGAAACAGGGCACATGTCAGTAGATGATCTTTTTCAACTGGTTCCACAGTTAATGACCAGGATTGAAAGCTTGGAGAAGGATCTCAAGCAGACTAAGCAGACTATGGGGAATGCAATAGTGAAGTTGGTGAAGAAAGTTAAGAAAATGGAAAAGGTTGTCAAGAGCAGACGAGTGGTTCTCACTGATTCAGAAGATGAGGCTGCTGAAAATTCTTCCAAACAGGGGAGGAATTTACAAAAAGATGAATCAGAAGTTTTTGAGACTCCCAAACAAGGCAAATCTTCAGGAGAAACAGATATTAGTCCTCAAGGTTTAGAAGCAGCTGAAACTCTAGCTGAAGTCCTTAGTCAAATCAAGACCAAGAGGAGAAATGTTAAGACTGGAGTAAGGAGGAGACTGGATGCTGAAGATGTTAGTACTGGTTTCGAAGATGTTAGTACTGGTTTCACAGATATTAAGTCTGCTAGTGAAAAAGTTAGTTCTGGTGGTGAACATGTTAGTCAAAGAGAAGGAAAGGCAGTACTTGAAGAGACTCCTCAGACCAAAAGAACAAAGAAACAAATCAGAGAAGAGCAGGCTAGTTTGGCAGAAATAGCAAGAATACAAGCTGAGGATGAGGCTGAAAATGCAAGGAGAGAAGAACTAAAAAGACAGGATGAATTGGCTGCAAAAAGATTGCAAGAGGAGTTAGAGTTGTCTGAAGCTCAAAAGAAAAGAATGGCTCAAGTGCAAGAGGCTGCTCAGTTTTATACAGAAGAAGATTGGGACACAATTCGGGCTAAATTGGAAGCAAATGCAGATCTGGTCAAAGAGATTGCAGGAGAAGATGTATCTGAGGCTGATTATGCTCAGAGAATGGTGGGTTTGATAAGTCAGAGAAGAAAACTTATTGCAGAGCAAAAGGCAAAAGCTCAAAGAGATAAACCAATGACTCAGGCTCAGCAAAGACAGTATATGGCCACTTATTTGAAGAATCAGGGTGGATGGAAATTGGCTCAGATAAAGAAGCTTACAGATGAAGAACTTAAAGAAAAATTTGAGTATTTGATGAGAAGCATGGAAAGGTTTGTGCCTATGGATACAGAGAAAGAGAGTAGGAAAAGAACTGGTGTAGAGCTTCAAACAGAATCTTCCAAGAAGCTAAAGTCTGACACAAGGGAGGATGTTTCTGTTCCTAAAGAGAAGGATAAAGAGTCAGTGAAGAGAGAAGAGGAATTTGAGATTAAAAAGCCAGTTTTAAGATATACTAAAAGAAAATCTTTGGCAAGGAAAGGATTGCAGAAGAAGCCTGAATCTGCAAAGTCTGGCACTGAGGAGGATGTTGAAGCCTACATGGAGGAAAGAGTGGATGAACCATCTTCAGAAGAGTTTCCAATGGGTTCAATTCCACAAGGACCAGCACCTGCAAAGATAGTTAAATGGCAGATTATCAAGACTGGAAAGAGAGGTGCTTATCAGATCATCAGGGAAGATAACACAGATGTGGTATATGTGAACTTTCAAGGCTTATTGAATGATTTAACAAGAGATGATCTCAAGGAGTTGTATAGGCTGATGATGTTGAAGTATGGAGATAACAGGCCTGAAGAAGAATTTGAAAGGGTTTTATGGGGGGATTTAAAGACTATGTTTGATCCACCATCTACAGAGGATGCTGTTTGGAATTTAACACATCAACAAAAGGTACTTAGTTGGAGATATTTTCATAGTTGTGCTATTTATTATTTAACTTTGGATGCTGCACACATCTATATGCTGACTGGGGTTAAGTATCCACTACCACCCAGAGTTTGCAAAGCTGTGCTTGAAAAGAAGCTTTTAGGAGATAGAAAAGATGAGGTCTGCTATCAACTCTTGAAGTTAATTAAGAAACAAGCTCAACAACAGCAATAAATTTGTAAATGTTTAAAAGAATTTTCAGAGCTGTGGTATATAGATAGAGAGCTATTTATGATAAATGGAGTTAGGAAGAGATAACACTTGGTGGAAGTGCTATGCACTAACATAACAAATGGTTATCAGTCCACTATGTCTAACAAACATAAGGACTGGCTAGTCCAAAGCAAACGGCTCTTGGTAAAGACTTCTCAAATCCATTTTGTGGTTGAAAACTTGCCAGTAAGTTGTATGGTTTTCAACTCACCATATCTGTTTAAGTGAAGAGTTGGCTAGCCCACAAGTTTATGGATTGTGGTAAATGCTGTGGAAAAAACCATAACTAGTCCATGAGATTATGGCTTATGGTAAAGACAAATTGCAAATCCATATTAGATGGTTGACACTTTACCAAAAAGTGGATGGTAAATCAACTCACCAAGTTTTAGATGTACAAAGAGTTTGATAATTAATCAAATCCACCATGGAATTTACCTTTTCTAGGTGCCAAAGAATTGACTAGCCCTGAGCAAACGGCTACAGTAAAGGCATATCAAACATCCGTTTCATGTGCTATAATGGGTTTGCCAAAAACCATATGGTATTCAACTCACCAATGTTTCATGTACTAAGAGTTGAAATGGTTTTCAGTCACCATGAACATGCATTTATCGGGGTGGCCAAAGATTTACTACTCATATTTAATGGCTAACAGGTAAATAGACATCAAATCTGATTAAATGTCATGATTCACTTCTCACAGGAGTTAACACACCTGGAAGTGATGAAGAATAGACTGAAACTTTCATGATTTGAATGTACATATATCAAGTGTCTGCTGATTCAAGTGTTCGAAGAGATAGTGACTTGATGCTTAGAAAGTGCTGATTATGATACTTAGAAGATTAGTTGCTGCAAAGATCAGGTAGTGATCAATTCAAAGGGTTGCAGTTCAAGAATAATTCCAAAGATTATGCTCACAAAATCCTCAAGAAGCTTATAATAAAGACACTCAAAGAAACTGAAAAAAACAAGTGAGAGTCAAGTTAGGGGAGGATATGTTAGGAATTATTGTAAACAGACTTAGTCTTGGTAGTTATAGAGTTAAGTCTGGTAGACGTAGTTAAGTCTGCCAGTACTAAGTTAAGTCTGGCAGTACTATAGTTAGTATTGGCCTTGTAGTTAAGTCTGTTTATGTAACAGAATAGTTATAATAGTTATCTTAGTGATATCTTAGGAGATATCTTAGGAAAGGATATGCATTATCCTTTCACACGTTTGTAAAGCCTATTAGGGTTTCCTTGGGTGTATAAAAGGAACTCTACGGCATAGTGTTTGGGGCATCTAAACCTAATAGAAGTCAATAGCAATATACGAAGATAGTTTTACAATTGTTCTTCTTAGTACTTGTGTTAAGATTCCGCATTAGCACATAGTATTCATAGTCATTGTCTCTCTTATAGTTGATTTGGATTTATTCAAGTTAACTATTGGCTTACAAAAGGCTAATCAGATCCAAGACTTTGGACCTACATTTCTTTTCGATAACCTTAATTGCTTCTTCTTCATCTAAGTCACCATCCACCAAGGGTGATGTCTTAGACGGTGGAGGAGTTTCATCGAATGTCACGTTGAGTGATTCTTTGATTTTCCTAGTGTGTTTATTAAGGATATTGTAGGCTTTACTATTTTGGGAGTATCCTAAAAAGACACATTCGTATGACTTTGGGTCAAACTTGGTAATATAGTCTTTGGTGTTTAAAATGAAGCACTTGCTTTTAAACACTCTAAAATAATCAAGAGTATGTTTCCTACCTCTCAAGAGTTCATAAGGTTTTTTTTCTAAGATGGCTCTAATTAGGATTCGGTTGAGAATGTATGTTGAATTATCTACGGCGTTACACCAAAGCATTTGTGGTAACGATTGCTCATTCAACATAGTCCTAATCATTTCTTGAAGTGTCCTATTTTTCCTTTCAACCACGCCATTTGATTGAGGAGTGCGTGGAGCCGAGAAGTTATGTGTAATACCATTGGCATTACAAAATTCTCCAAATTGCACATCATTATCAAATTCCCTACCATGGTCGGTTCTTATTGACACTATTGTGCATCCTAATTTGTTTTGAATCATTTTACTAAATATTTCAAATTGATCGAAGGCTTCGGTTTTGTCTTTAAGGAATCTAGTCCAAGTGTACCTAGAGTAGTCATCTACTATGACTAAGGTGTAGCAATTTCCTCCATAACTCCGTACGGCGGAAGGACCGAATAGATCCATATGGAGGAGTTCTAAGCATCTAGTTGTTGAGACTATATTCTTAGCTTTGTGACTAGCGTGAGCTTGTTTTCTAATTTTGTAAGCATCATAAAAATGTTGATCAAACTTAAGCTTAGGTAAATTTCTAACTAATTCCTTATATGCTAACAATTAAATGAGACACATATTTGCATGACCTAATCTCCTATGCCACAATGTGGAGTTTTCATCAATCGTTGCAAGACAAATTTTGTCTTTTGGCTAATTCCTCTACCTATAACTTTACCTATAGCTTTACCGTCCTTAGTAATTTCACTATCATGTTCAGAGAAAGTTACTCTACACTTATTATCACATATTTGTTCTATACTTAGCAAGTTAAATCATAAGTTATCAATATGTTCTACATTATCTATATTGAGAGAGTCATTAGAAATTGTACCTTTACCAATGATGTTACCGCGAAGATTACTATCAAAAATGACGTTACCTCCATTATATGCCTTGTAAGTGGATAATAGCTTTCGGTTACCCGTCATATGCTTAGAGCATCAGCTATCTTTAATCCATTCGTCGGGTTCCAAGTCGACTCCAAGGCATATCTATTTATATAGTACAGTGACCCAAACATTTGGTCCCCAATATATCGTGGGTCCAAGGTTAGTGCTAAACATCCCTTGCATTTGATGCAATTGGTTGGGATGTGGGAATGGAATACACATTTCCCATGGCATGTAACTTTAACGTTGGAAATTGTTCCAAGTTACGGGAAAGCCATATGTTGGTTTTGTCGACCAACGTTCCTTTTTGGTTGCGGTGTTTTAGCACGAGGATAATTATTATTGACTCTTCTAGGTGGTGGAGTTTTAGATCTAAAGTTTGGTTTTGAAAATCCAACTCCGGGTTTTGATGATGGCTTATAAAATTGTTTGACTTCATCATCACTAGCAACGAGAATTTTGACTTTGTTTACTAATAATTATTTTGGGGGCCGCCTGTTTAATATAAGGGCCGCCCATATTTATGGGACCTCCATCAAAGGACGTCGTTTTCTGCCTTTCATAAATTTTATTTCTTTAGTTCCACTAGATGATGCTTCAAATGAATTAAACCCTAAACCTAACTTATCAGCGGAGGGTTTTTGATTACTTAATATTTCATTTAAATAATGTGTGCTCTTTTCAAACCTGGTTAGTTTAAGAGCTTCATTTTTAAGGTTTTCATTCTCAATTTTAAGTAATTGGCATTTTACACATTCGAGATCAACTCCCTTGTTCTTCACGAGTGTAGACACCTTTTCTTTTAGAATACTAAGTTCTTTTTCTAAACTATTTCTAGTGGCTTTTAATCTTTTGTTTTTAGTGATTTTCTGTAAACTCATTTTGCACAGTTTATCATATTCATTATCTAAAACTAAATCGTCTATTGATGAGTTCTCATCACTAAAGTAAGAGGATTTAGAACATACCTCACTTGATGCTTAGCTATGAGACACGTTTCGTTTTTGATCTTTTCATCATCTTCTTCACTGCTATCGCTCCAAGAACCTCCGACGAATGCTCTTTGGTTCTTGTCTCTCGGTGGCTTTGGACATTCTCCAATAAGATGATTTGGATCCCCGCATCTAAAGCATTTCCTTTCACTTTTACCGTTCTTGTCATCACAGCTTCTTTGGAACGTCTTTTTGTCGTTTCGAGGTTGTCTTAAGAATCTACCTCTTCTTTTGAAGAACTTCTTGAAGTCTCTAACCGCCATGGCGTACTCTTTGTCTTCACTTTTAAAGCAAGTGATTTCCTTTCAACTTTTGCTTTGACTATTTCATAATCTTTCTTAATGATCATTTCATGAACTTTGAGGTTCCCGATAAGTTCATCAAGAGATAGTGACGTTAAGTCTTTCGACTCTTCAATCGCCGTGACCTTTGCTCTCCATTTAGGATGTAAAGCCCTAAGAAACATCCAAACATAGTTATTGCTAGAATAACCTTCATCAAGAGCTTTTAGGCTAGTAATAATAGTATTAAATCTAGCAAAAGCACTATCTATAGATTCGTCTTCGGGAATGACAAATTGTTCATATTGTTGAACCAAAATGTCGATCTTATTATCTTTGACTTGATTATTACCTTGGTGGGTGATTAGCAAAGTTTTCTAAATTTCTTTTGCCGTATTACACATGAAAATTCTTTCATATTCTTTTTTAGGCAAAACATTATAAATAACCATTTTTGCTTTGTTATTTTTCATAAGTCTCTTTTTAAGATCATCTGTTTGTTTATCAAAAGGGATAACCTCATCTAATTTGGTTTCCGGATTATGTATAATAGGTTGAAAATCACCGTTGGTAATAAGATGCCAAAGATCTAGATCGTTTGATTTAATATATGTCTCGAATCTATTTTTTCAATAAATAAAGCTATCACTTTTAAAAAGTGGTGGTCTTTGCATGAATTGTCCTTCTAGATATTTGTCGGAATCCATAGATTAATCCAAGTTTTAAAATACAATATATTTTAAAAATCTTGAGTGACCTTGGCTTCTGATACCAATTGTCGAAACTAGAAGGAGGGGGGGGGGGGGGTTGAATAGTTTACAAGTTCGTTTTACGTTTTAAAAGTTTGCTTTCAAAATACTTAGATTCAAGTTATATGTTTAACCAATCCACAATATGAACAAACAATATAACTACCTAAACTAAAGCTAAACAACAATGACAATAATATAAAGAGATAAGGAAATGAACAATCAAACCAAGACACCAAGATTTTATAGTGGTTCGGCTACGAAGCATATTTTCTCCCTACTCCACTCCTCGAGTATCCTACTCGGGATTTCACTATGTCAACAAGCTCCCTTTTTGCTGAGAAAACTATTTACACGTCGCTTACGTTGTTTTCTAACACTAAGCTAAATGTCGAGTCCTAATTTTAGCTAGAACCAATCTACCACTTCACAATCAATACACAATTACTAGATCTACACTATCATATTTACACACAATCTGAATCACACAAATACACAAGATAATTACAATAGAGATTTGGTACTTAGAAGAAGAGAGGAGAGATCACTAGATAACAATTCGTTTCTTGGCGAATACGAATGTTCTTCTCTTGCACTTGACAGAGGGGAGAGATGAGAAGAAGAGATTAGATCACTTGAAACAACATCAAACAATGTTAGTGATCAAGAGATTTAGTGAGAGAACGAGGGTTTTTAGAGAAAGAAAAGACTGAAAAATTTCATGCAAAGAGGAATGCTTTTCTGCTAGGAATGAAGCAGTATTTACAGACAGAATTTTCCAACGGTCATCTGGGGGCGGTCCCATATATATCTGGGGGCCGCCAGACCTATAAGGGGGCCGCTTCTAGACTCCGCTCATGTTTTTGTCTTTTTGTGATGAATGTTGTATATGATATGGAACCTTTCATTTTGGGGGAAAAATTTGAATTTCAAAATTTAAGTTTTAAATAAAACTTTTCTTTTAATTAGAAAATATTTTGTATATTATTTTTGTAAATATACAAATGTAACGGTTAAGAAAAAATATTTTATTAATCACTAATCATGCTTAATGATTTGTTTGTCCATACCTTAAGTGATTACTAATCTTAGAAATAGAATTTTACGATTAATAATTTGTAAACGTTTATTTTTATCGTAAACGTTTTTACATTTTGTTATTATCAAAACGTTGAGAGGTCAAAAAATATAAATAACGTTTTTAGACATTATTTGTATTAACACTAACAATGAACACCCTAGTTTTTCAAAAGAATTTTGTAAGTTACATTTGTGTTCGTAGGGGTGTTCATTGTTCGGGTAAAACCCGAATAAACAGAAACTAAACCGAAAAATCTAAACCGAACTTTAACTGAACCAATTTTGCCAAAACCAAATCTAACCGAAAATCAAATTCGCATAAATTTCACGAAACATTTATATCTATACTATATTATAAAGTATTTAAAAAAAATTATTTTTAGAAAGTTTTAAAAGTTCAGACTTTTAAACTTACTTTTATAGAAATATAAGTATATGCAATCTTAACTATCCATTTCGTTTTAGAGAACCACATCTTAAGGTGAAATGTGTCACTTCTTAATTAAAAAACCACATTTATTTTCATATTAAAATATTTTTTATCTATTTATTTTTTTTATGATTTTATTTCACCATATTTTCTAAAATTTTGAGCTCTTTAATTCAACATCTATTTTCATATATACGTATGAATTTTTAGTTTTTTTATTTTTAGTGTGATCGAAACCGCTACTTTGCGCGAGTACTATGCTAATATAAAATAAACCATTAAATCTCTTTCCTATTATAAATATAAGACTTTTTAAGCTTGTAATGTTTTTAAGCTTGTAATGTTATAAATGCTAAAAATCTGTATAATTAAATGAATAAATAATTAAAAATATGTAACTCTGGTTATTCAGTTATTTAGTTAGGTTTTTGATTATTCGGTTCGATTTAATCCAATTTGAATTTAGTTTTGTTCGGTTTTCAGTTTTACTCAGAAAACAATTTACCGACTAACCGAATAGAATAAATCAAACAACCCGATAACCGAACCGATGAACACCCGTGCTGTTCACAACCGTTTCTAAACTAGTTCACTCATCAAAGGGGTTTAAATATCGAGTGGTGATTTGCACACTCTAGAAATTGATTTGCACACTCAAATTATATGTATCTTGACATTTATACCCTTATATTAATTAATGGAGTGTGTAAATATTAAGGGTATAATAGGCATGACACAAACATTTAAAGTGTGCCAATAAATTTTAAGAGTGTGCAAATCATCTCTCTTAAATATCTCCCATTCAAGGAATTATAATTTCAAACTCACCCCTAGATTTTTAACCAAACAAGATTTTTCATAGAAGAGATCCGTATCGTTTATCTTCACGGGCACTTTGACTTTTACTAATTTTGTCCATTTTACCTTTTGCTAAGTTTTTACTTTTTGACCCGATGGAAATATACTACTCCAATCTAGTCATTATATATATATACTATATTTCGGTTAAAACGACGTAGTTTTGACCGCTTTGTCACGGTGCCCATTTTTTTAGGCTCCTATTTTGGGCCGGCCCAGTTGGTTTTTTTTTCCTTTAACGTATGCAACATAAAAAAAACTAATCGACACAAAATAAGGAAAAAAAATATTACTAAAGTACTTATTTATTTAGATAAAAAACGACGTAGTTTTGACCGCTTTGCCACAGTGCCCATTTTTTGGGCTACCATTTTGGGCCGGCCCAGTTGGTTTTTTTTTCCTTTAACGTATGCAACATAAAAAAAACTAATCGGCACAAAATAAGAAAAAAAAAATTACAAAAATACTTATTTATTTAGATAAAAAAATACTCGCGACATGAGACCCAACACATACCCCCATATAAAGAAAAACTGTTAAACATGAGACCGAAAAAATAAACCCGCACAAAATAAATAAAAAAACAAAAACAAAAATAACGCCCCGCAGCAACGCGCCGGCAATTATGCTTGTTTTCAGCTATAGGCCAATGTGAACTTTCCTGTATAAGGAACAAAATACTCAAATTTCTGGTATGCAAATCGAGGGAAACACACTTACACCCGTAATACCAAAGAGTATTACTCAATAGCGTTCTTAAATGGGAATAAATTTTAAATGTTTAGACAACTTATGCAAATCCTCAATAACATGTGTAAGTTTAATTCGTTCAACATCTAAAGGTTCACTTGGTTATTGGAGAACCTTAAATCCTCAATTATGATAAATGTATCACCATTAGATTTAATGTAATGGAAACTATTATGCCTGATGGTTGAATACATAATTGGTAAGGATTTATCCGTTTTTGAAATACAAAAGTGAAACAAAGATACTATCATGATACGTATTTGTAGCGTATTACATATAAATACTATTAGTTGTAAATTATTTATTATCAAGTCATATGGATTTGCTTAATATGTAGAATGTTTAGCCCAGTTCTAAGCTTGTCTAAAAACTCCATATTAGTATGAGACGAGATGTTGCACTGCAGATTTGCCCGTTAGTCCAAAAGTAAGCAAACATATAGTGCCCACTCGACAGCTTTATCAATGTCAAAATCATCAAACACAACTATTGGACTATTTCCACCAAGTTCAAGGGTAACATGCTTGACATTTTGAGCTGCAACAGTTATAATCTTGCTACCTATGTCATTACTTTTAGTAAATGCAATCTTATCAACATCAGCATGAGCAGCCAAAGGAGCACCTGCATCTGGACCTAGTCTGGTTAGAATATTGAGAACACTAGCAGGAAGCCCCACCTCCTTGCATACTTAACCGAACTCTAAGCATGTGAGAGATGCCAGATGGTTTAAGTCATAGTCACAGGGATCGCCAAACCCTTGGCGATTTTCGATCTGGATCGCGCGTTCCCAATCGCGGTTCGGTAGCGATCTGGATCGCCGTGGACCGCGAACCGAATCGTTCCCATCGTCGTTCCCATTATCGTTCCCAATCACACCGAATCGGCGATCCAAAAATTAGCAAATCGACGATCCAACAATTAGCAAATCGGTGATTTATGGCCTCGAAAACTCGTTTGATGGCTATGTAATACAATTGTGTGTAGATGGGAGGTTTGAAGGTTTATTGTGTTTGGATGAGAAATGGGAAGTTTGAAGGTTTTTGTGTGTGAAATGAGTCAAGGAGTTTGAAGGTTTTTGTGACTGGTACTGACCAAGGACTTTGAAAGTTTTTGTGTTTCATTACTATATAAGCCATAGTACCATACTCTTAACCATATATCCATTCCATATCTTCAAAGCATTCAAAAAACAACACATCTTCATAATGACATTTGGTCACAAAAGAACTCTAGATCAACGTGAGAAAAGCATGACTCAAGAGTTCTATGATCTTGTTGAAGACACACAAATGGTAGAGGTAAGTGAAGATCAAAGTATGACTCAAACCGAAACACAATCTCAAACACAGCCATCATCACACAAAGACGAAGCTAAACCTTTGCTTGATGAAGTCACTTTTGTTGGTTCTGTGAACAGTAAAAATCCAGGGGGTGCTAAAGTTTGGAAGTGCAACTATTGCAACGTGAACTACTCGAGCTCTTATTCCAGAATACACAGTCATTTTTTTGGAGCTACAGGGGGGAAGAAAGCTGATATTAAAAGGTGTCCCGCCATACTTGCTGATCGGGAAAAGTACATTAAGTTGTTGAATAAGGTACAAAACGCAGAAAAAGCGGGAGTCTCAAAATCGTTAAAAAATTCTGTTATATCTAAAAAGCATAATTCATGTTCTTCTTCTTCTAAGAAACCACTCGAACAATCTTTTGGTTTAATGGAGAGACATGCGGTTGATCTAAAGATCATGCGGGGTCTATGTGCAAATGGGATACCGTTCAATGTTTTGCGTAATCCTCAATTTCATGAGATGGTTAGTGCAATTAACAAGGCTCCTCCCGGCTATAAGGCGCCTTCAAGTGAGAAAGCAAGAACTGTATTGCTAGATGAGTGTGCACGTGACGTTGAAAAAGATTTGACATCAATCCAAGACACATGGTTTACACAAGGTGTTTCTATTGTATCTGATGGTTGGTCTAATGTGAAACATGAACCATTGATTAATGTTCTTGCTGTAAACAGTCGTGGTGCGACTTTTTTGCACGCCAAGGACTTTTCCGGGGTGAAAAAAACAGGAGAAGCAATTGCAAACTATTTGTTAGGAGCTATTGAAAAGATAGGGCCAAGTCATGTCCTTCAAGTTGTAACTGACAACGCGGAAAATTGCAAGGCAGCGGGAAAAGAGATTGAAAAGGTATATAAACACATCTTTTGGTCTCCTTGTTCAGTACACACTTTGAATTTGATTTTCAAAGACTTTGCAAAAAAGTTTAATTGGTTGGAAGATGTGTATAACAGAGGAAAAATGGTTGTGAAGTTTTTTTTAAATCACTCTCAAGCTTTAGCAATTTTTAGGGATAACTCAAAGCTTGAGCTTTTGAAAGTAGCACAAACAAGATTTGCGTCTCACTACATTCTTTTAAAAAGGTTAAAAGATTGTAGAGAAGCTCTTGCTACTACAGTTGTTCTTAACTCATGGAGAGAATGGGCTAAACAAGGAGATGAAAACACAAAAAAAACCGGAGAACTTGTTGTTCAAACTATACAAAGTGAATCATTTTGGATTGATGTTGATCATATTCTTGCTGTAACTAAGCCAATTTTCTTGTTGATTAAATTCTGTGATGGAGATGGGCCAAGGATGGGTGAAATTTATGAAAGAATGGATAACATGGTAGGTGAAATTAAGGATGTGATGAAAGACAATATTTTTGGTGAGTTTTACCCCGAGGTTGAGAAGATTATCTTGGCTAGATGGGACAAAATGACAATCCCATTACATTGCTTGGGCTTCGCATTAACTCCAAGATTTTATGATGCTCGTTATATTGAAGCATTAGCACCTGGTGGACAACAAAGAAGAGCTCCTAACCTCGACAAAGAAGTTATGACGGGTGTAATAGATGCTTTTGAAAGAATTGCAGAAAATCAAGAAGAAGATGATCTTTTGCGAAAACAATTCGCAACATTTACCATGAAAAAAGGTCTCTTTGCTTTACCTGGTGCTCTAATGGATGCTGTAACAATGGACGCGGTTGACTGGTGGTCAACTTATGGTTCTGAAACTCCGGAATTAGCTGATGTAGCCAAAAAGGTATTATCACAGCCCATAAGTAGTTCCTCTGCGGAGAGAAACTGGAGCACTTACTCTTATATTCATAGCGTGAAGAGGAACCGGTTGAACAACAAAAGGGCTGACAAATTGGTTTACATACATTCAAATATTCGTCTACTATCCAGGTTTACAAATTCTTACAAAGAAGGACCACTGAAGAAATGGGATATGAATCCTGAAAGCACTAACTTAGAAGGCTCGACTTCGAGATTGGAAGACATGCAGTGGGAAAATCTTGATAAGGAATAGAATCATATGATTCCTTCTGAACTTTGCAATATGTTTTTTCCTTCAATTATGTTTTTCCTTCATCATTAAGTATTAAATCGACTAGAATGTTTTATGTTTGTAAGCCTATTAATATTTATATATCATTGAAGTTTAATTAGAAGTTATGACTTGTAAATGTGTAAAATTATATGAAACTAAACAATATTAGTTGTGTACGCCGTACCAAAGTATTTGGTACACCGAACCGGAATATATGGTACACCGAACCGAATCGAACCGAAATGAGCCTACCCCCGTCGTACCAGATTTTAAGAAATAGCGAACCGCGATCCCGTACCGCGATCCCCGTTCCATGTGACTATGGTTTAAGTATCGCTAGCACAGCCAGCGGCCAAAGCAGGAGTAACTTTTCATGTAGCCATTAGCAATTGGTGGTTCCATGGAGTAATTAGCCCAATAACACCAATAGGTTCCTTAATTACATGACATTTAAACGTATCCATTGGAAGCTCAATAAGCGTATTTAGCTTTTTATCCACAGCTTTAGCAAGATCAGCATTATATTCGAAACATCTAGCAACATCATCTATATTCCATGCTGCTTCATCATACGGCTTTCCACAAACAATGGCTTCAAGTTTAGAGAATAATTCTTTCTTCTCAGTTATCTTTGCAGCAATGGTACGCAGATACTTTGCACGATATGCTCCGGTAGCTAAAGTACAATCTTGCCCTCCGTTGCGTTTAAGAGCTTTACGCGCTGCTTTTACAGCAACGCCAACATCCTCAGAGGTAGCTGCTGCCTGCTGGTATATCCCCAACGATCTGTTCAGTAGATCGATTGATAACAGGAATACGATCCTTTTTAACAGGCTCCTTCCATTCTCCGTCAATAAATAACTCATGCGATGGTATCAAAATTGTTGTGTTTGATGATGTTGGCATTGATAAAGCTGTCGAGTGGGCACTATTTGGTTGCTTCTGGACGAACGGGCAAATCTGCAATGCAACATTTCGTCTCATACTACATGAAAGTATGGCTAAGGAGTTTTTAGACAAGCCTAGAAGTGGGCTAAACCTTCTACATATTAAACAAGCCCATATGACTTAATAATAGATAATATACAACTAATACAAAGTAGAGCTAAGGGTCTCAAGGTCTAACCTAAAGATCGTGTACACCGCCACCTTATTTGCCTGGCAGATTTGAACCAATATAAGAATGAAGAGAAAATCAACATTTAAACTACATATAAAACACCAAATCTATATCACCTGTCAACTTTTTTACGCTTTTCATCCTCTTATTTCCGGTGATCTCTTTGTCTTTGAATACCTCCACAAGACTAAATTTGCAATATGGCTTTACCGAGATTGCTGACGATGACATCTTAAATCATAATCCTGCATAAATAAAACAAACAATTACGATAAAAAACAAACAAAATTGTAAAGAATATAAGAGGGTTCCTTTAATTTTACACACAAGAAGTCGAACTAGTCATTGCAATAACTAAACTAACCTCATGAAATACATAAATTGTGCTAACGAATAATCCTATTTATGGAAGAACTGATTTATAGACAAAGTTTTGGATTTGAAACCATGTGTAATGTGTTAAATATGTTAAATGTGTTTTGTATTAGTTGTAAAATATGTCAAATGTGTTTTGTATTAGTTGTACATGGAAAAAAACAGACAGCAACAAGTCAAGTACGTGATTGCAGGCGCATAAATGAACATATGTACCTTATAAATGACAAATCAATGGTAGCTAGAGCACTAGATTAGATGAGCACTTATTCACCACCAAACATCACTTTTCTGTTGTCCAATAGACCGTAAGAGATTTGGGTTCAAAATTCCTTGGTGAACATCTTGCGATTAAAAGAAAAGAGGGATTTCTCATTGTTCGCCCATTTATGCCATCTCCAAGGTAGCCTAATGCTAAAGTAATCCGATTGTATCAAAATATCTGCTATGCCGCGTACAATTAAGATAAAAGGACTTGGATTTTCTCAGGCAGCCCTCTTCGTCTATTGTCACTTTCTTTTAACCAAAATATATCATTCAAACATATATACTTTTAATTTTATAAAAATTAGAAGGTAAAAGTAGAAAAATGAATAATTGTTCCTGGTTGAAACTGTATTGTGTTTAACAAATGACTACAAATAACGAGACGTCTATATTAACGAATGACTAAAAATAACTAGACATTTAGATGGATGAACAACACAATTTCTTACATGCCTTATTCTCTCACAAACTAACGACGTCTCTATAATACTACTATTTTATCGGCTCTTTCAGGCTTTGAGCTTAGCCTAGTTTAACTTGTATCAGTATTTACATAATTACAAGCTAAAACTCTCACGATTTAGAACTGGGCTAGCCCATGTTGACAGATTAGTCAGTATTTACATAATTAAGTGACGTTCAATCCCAACTCCTTGCTAAAAAGGTCACTGAAATAGGTGCTCATTGTCTGAGGCTTCATCCTTTGGGAATGGTCAGTTGGCACCCAAAAGGGTGCACGGGGTCAAGGTTTCCCCGCCTATTTAAAACATTTGAAGGAATTAAGTGATGTTCAACTATTTTTATTTGATAATTAGTTTTACTTTGAGTAGCATCCGTGATAGTTATACCAAATCTTAATACTAAGTTCATGATATTGATGCCTAATTTCTAGAATAAAGATATTTATTTAACAAATGGTTGTTCCATAATTGAGTGTTTCGATGGAGCTCCATTTTATTGACAATAGAGTGAGATCTCAAGTTACAAAATCTTTCAATACAAAATAACACAATAGGAAAAGGTGAATAGTGGTTGTAGTTATGGTTGTTATGTGACTAACCTAGTAACCATATAAGGAGTAAGTTGTGTTGCTACACTTTATAAACTACATGCTGCATGCATGATAGTTGTTATAATAAGTTACATTTTTTTTGAGCAAATATTTAGTTACATTCAAAATCCTTTCTACATAGTAACAACCAACACATCAGTTTGTACCAAGATGACAAGATCAACTATGTAATTTCATTATAAACAGAACAAACATTAAATTAGAATGGACACCATGTGAAGCGACATCATTAACTCTAAAGCACAATAACAAAACACAAAAGTAGAGAAGATCACACAAATTTCGGTTAGTTCCTTCGCAGAGCAGCGGCAGATAGCACTACCAAAACCACTAAAACGGTCACTGCTAGGAAGGAACCCACCACCGCACCGCTAACACGTGGGCAAAATTCGTTGAACTGTTGGCAAAGGGCTGGCCAGTTTGTGTTCGGGTTTCCATTGTGTGCTAAGTAGACAATGGCAGCAGCTGCGGATGCAGATGCCATTGTTAAAGCCAATGCTAGCTGAAAAAACAAAAACACTAAATTTAAAATGTATAGATTGCAAAATAGGTATATGGGATGAAAATGTAACATAGAGATATATAACTTTTTATGATGGTGAAACAGTCGAGTCAAGTTAAGTCGCCAACATTTTTTCGCTTCAAAAGTACGTAATAGACGACTATTCCCAAATATTTTCACCTACGTTTTTTTGTGTCCCTTATAATATCACTCGCCCACACTAATTAAAATTGCATAGCCATACCGTGTCGAAAATAAGGAGCAACATCCTAGCTCCTACAATATGTGGACGAACAATGCAAACTATCGAAAAAGGCAAGGAGATCACAAGATATGCACATGTTATGGTGTTTCCAGCCAAGAAAAAACTGCATAAAACATGCACATGATTTGTTAATATTTATATATAATGGTCGTTAAAATATAAGCAACCATACATACGTCCGTTACGGTTTCCTTTAAAATTATTCACGACTTACGTGAACGTAGGAAAATCGTCATAGCTAGCTTGGAACTGAAATAGCTGAGTGAAAAATGGGAGGTTTTGGCTCGTAGTGCCCATAACCGCAGCTGCAGCTAGAGTGGCAACAATGGCACATACCCTTAGAATTAAATCAATAATACCAACACCTCTTTTCCACCCTCCAGCAGCACGCGGCCCTGCCACTACAACCGGAGGTGCACCCTTTCCTGACTTCGATGACTTAACTTCCCTTACGGGGATCGCTATATCCCCGCTTTCTTTTCCTGAACGACTCGACTCCATAGAAAGATATTGATTTTTAACTAAGGATATATGTTATGTGAGAATAGGAATGATACTCTTAGATATATGCAAGATGCTTCTATGAAGATAGATTAGGGATGTTAATGTATATATATACCCATGCATAAATTTGTATAATGTATTTGGTGGGTTACTTTTGGTTGACAAAAGAGTAATTAACATGAGTAAGTGAAGTGCTTGTGCTTTCACTTTAAAGAATATAAGTGGGGAGTTGTTGACATTGCTAACTAGCTCCACCTTAATAACAGCAAATTAGTAAGCTTTAATATAAATATTAATATTTAGCATCTTAATCTATAAGATTAAGACATAATTTATGTTTAGTATATAACTTATCATATGGTACAATACAAATATGACGAGTAATATTTCTGTATGCCTTTGTAGTTGGGTTGGGTATGGGGTCACAGGTCCAAGCTCACGAATGACAAGAATGGCCTATATCTCGTGCTAGGACTATTCACTATTCTCACATGTCCATGTTGGATGACAATCCAAGAAGTTAAAAAAAAAGTTCGAAGGCATAGCTATCCAAAATTTTATTCAATATTGTCACGTAAACACGTATTTTGCACATGCATATATTATCAACAGTTAATTTAATTGAGCTTATATGATTAAAGGGTAATGTTACTGGTCTTAATTAGGGGTTTTTTGGAGGTGTTTGTTTTCATGTTCACTACTACAGAAAGTTAAATAGAGCCCCTCATGATAATCCGTTTTATATCAAAAACGGGCTCTATATATGTTTCCCACCTCACAAAAACCAATAAAGCCCTGTTTTGTATTAAAAAACCCGGCTCAATGTATTTTACTTTCATTTCCCTTCAAGTAGTTAATAAAGCTGGTTTCTATCTTTTTTGATGTGTTGTTTGCAAGAGTATTCATACACTAGGCAAGCTCAATGTATCAATGACTTGTAAATTTGTAATGTCAATGGATCTTTTTTATTTGAATCAATACTATGTACATTTCGGAAAAGAAGAGCAACAGAGCTGAAATTATCTCATAAATATATTTTTTTTGTTTTTTTATTCACATAGAGCCATGTTTTTAAGTAGAAAACCGGGCTCTATAACTGCAAATAGAGCCCGTTTTTAAAACCGGGCTCTATGTGTGTTTCACATAAAGTCCCCTCCCCTTTAAGCCCCTATGAAAAACCGGGCTTTATTACCCTTTTCAACAGGGCTCTATGCCCTTTTTTGTAGTAGTGGTTTGAGTTGAGACATTGAACAAAATTTTCATGTATTCGATAAGTTTTATGTTTCAATCAACTCGATGATTGCCATAGACTTTTGATAAATTAAATGATTGCATGCAAATGCCCCTATCATTATCAGAGCGTCAGGGACCCTCGTGTCATATAGTTATAGCTATGAAAAAGTGTTGCATCTAAGCATATTTCATATAACAAAAAAAAATCTATAACTTAAACAAAATACATCCTCATACATCCTCCTTCAATCGCTTGCGTTATATGACAACCCGTGACTTACATATAACTCAGTAGAACACAAATACAACACAAAAAACAAAATATTAGAAAAAAAGAAGAAAACGAAATGCCTATGGCTTCGCTGGTGGGTATGTCACCAACCCTTATGGCACGAACCCTGGTGTCGTCCTTGTGCCATAGGTTAGCGTTGTTGGATGATACCACCCCTTTGAGCCACGGGTACCGTGTTTATGATTATTATTGGTGACATATTTAGTGATAATTTTGAATCGTAGCGATATTGCAGCCACTCTATGTAAGATAGAATATTATTAGTTTCTGTTGCTCAAAGTTTATTGAAGTCCATCGTACCAAACCGGACCAAAGGTTTTTCATCTCATACACCGTGGTTGTATCTGTCACTCAATTCTCCGAATTTAATAACTTCACGCTTTTTGAACCACAAATTTTGATGATACATAAAGGGCATGAAAGAGAAAACAACGGAATACATGTGTACGTGGTCTAAAATCTTTATTAATGGTTGCAAAACTTGTTGCACCATCGTATTCAATGAGAAAAATAGTTGTTTTAAACTAAATTTGAGTATGAATATTAGCTATCAACCCATTTATTTGTCATTAACACCGAGCTTCTACCATTTTTGGCTAAACATATTCACAATCTCGTAACTAGAGTTGATGTTTTTCGGCAAACAATTTCTGTAGGACCGATGTTTCTAGTTCGAGGGTTGTAATGGGGTAATAAACACCACCAAACAGTATAGTGTTAAGTCATATAACCTATTCATTCGAGGTTTAAGTTTCAAACGTCACTAGGTACACATTTGGGATGACAAAAGAAAAGGTTAGAAACAATCACGGGAATATGTCGGTTACACTGCGTACATCTGAGTCAAAGACTCACACTTTCCGAATAACTCAACTGAAAAAACTTCATCCGTTTGACCATTTACCAGGTCTTGTTGTAATTTGGTTAAATTTTTTGGGTATGCTAGATTTTATAAAGTTGGCTGCCTTTTATTATTTTTGGAAGGCAAGTCGGTTGCATTATAGGTCGGATGTAGTTGATGTTCTTCACATTCTCACAGCTTGTTGTACTTTATGTTTAATGAACGGAACATATCATAACGATTAAGGTTGTGTTTGGTAACATGCTTCTGAAGGCTTATAAGAGCTCGAACTTTTAAAATAAGTCGTTTTATGAAATATTTTTTGTTTGTCACACGGGTTTATGAAAGTTTTTATAAGCCATAAGCCTAAGCCCATAGAGAAGAGCTTATAGCTAGACAAATTACTTAAATACTCTTTAAAGTATAACGGATTATCATGCAAAAGCCGAGAACTATTTATGAATTCAATTTCATGTATTTATATGCGATTTTATATTAACAAGCTACAACTCTAAATAATTGTTAAACAACTTAATAAAAATATAAACTTCACCTTTTGTTTTATAATATAAACTCTAGCCCCATCAGCTTTAGCCTCAACCCCAACCCTAGTCCCAGATCAACTTCAGCCTCAGCCTATTGCACAAAACATACCCTAACCAACAAGTTTAACAGAATAGCAAACATTTGCATTAATATAGATAAGTACGTATCAATTACCAAAGTAATCAAAGCATATATAATACATTTGAATATATAACATAAAAGTAACTTAACATAATCTCACTCGTACTCACTTCACATATAACACCTTTAAATATTATATGGTACTTTTTTAACATACAAATACTTCCAATAGAATAAAACATAAGCCTGAAACTTGTGACCAAATCACGGGATGCCAATGATAGGCAAGAAAGGAACATAATAGCTCGACGGTGCCAATCCCCATTCTTTCGGCAAAGGTACATCAATGGTTTTCGACGACCCAATGTTCCTTCCAACCGCGTCGTTTTGAGTCCCACATTTTCCATTTTTTGACAAAGGACACGATGTGTAGATGCTCAATGGCTGAGATGTTGTGTATGAGTCAGTTTCATGCACATTCATGATGCTAGTGATCATGTTTTTTCTTGAAACATAAAGTTGCTTAGGTCCACCCAAGATCTTGGCTTGGCAATTGCTAGAAGGTAGTTGTGTCTCAAAGGCACCATGCTCATTGGTTGTAGCCATGACTGAGTTTTTCACATGGTCACACTTCACTAGTATATTTATGCCTGTGGGAAAAGCAAGTAAACAAGTGGTCAGAAGTGTGTTTTAGTGACTTGTACATTATTCATATTAGCTTGCACTCTGTACAAAGCTTTACATGATAAAACTATAAAAGGTTATACCTAATATGAAACTCATCTAAATATCTAATCTTCATTATGCTTGCTTGATATACTAGGATCTCTAATAGACGAAAAAAATCCCTCCCAAGTGGATTGAGTGGGTTTGTAACTCTTATAATGCTTTAATTTCTAGCTTCTTGCCGGTTCTTCTTTTTATTGCAATTGCCATTCAGAAAAAAAATCGAATATTCATTAACATTTAAGTGTATATTTAACATCTTCCTCAAAAAACGAAATCCGTTTCTCTAATGATTCGGGTAAATGGATTAGGTTGGTGTTCAAAGTATATTTTGAGTGCATTACGTTAAACGGATTAGGTTGTGTTCAATTTACTCAAGAAGAGTGAGTCTTTAACTCAGATGTGTGCGCTCTAACTTGGGCATTATGAGACCATTTGTGAACCCTTTCGCAGACCACCCAAAATGATTAATAGGCCATCTTGGCACTGGTTAGGAAGAGATTTGCATTAGTTTTCTAAATTATACTCAAAAAGTTATTACTTTTATTTTCCATAATAAAAACGAATGTGACACTTGAAATGGACACTGTACTATAACCCATCGTATCCTACTTTAATATTTCGCTATCAATTTCTACGACATATATGCATACATGCTTTAATAACTAAACATAATAACTCAGCTAATTAATTTCAAAATTCCATATTCTTCATTTTCTTCTTCAATTGCATGAACAACGAAGAATGAAATGAAAAAAAAAGGAGAGACACGTCCAAAACCTGCTTAAATATCACCACCAAGAAAACTTATTCTCATAATATCAAGATTTAAACCTATCTAAAATGACTTAGAAAATTAAAACTAATAAAGATAATGTATAACAAATGTTTATATTTATAACAACCAATATTTAACATAACTTTGAAAAGCATGTAAAAGTTTTCAAGCAAAAGATACACGTTACAGAAGCATTTCGACATTGAGAAACCAAACCTGCAAGATTGGAACCAGTTGGACAGTCGAGACAAGTTACTGAGCTTTTTAAAAGATGGCACATCGAGAACTCGACCATCGAAAAAGCCAATGCAAACAAGACCAGTCGAGTTATGATCATTTTTGCAGCCATAACTAAGCCAAATCAGAACAGTGAATTATGTTAGGACAAATATTAGTTTGAGATGTACTTGTAGCGAATAGTTTATAATTGGTACAAAATATTTATAAGGAAAGGGATATGATCATAATAAATTAAAAAGGGACCCAATGCCAACAAGGGTAGCTGGATTTATAAATACGCAGAGTGAAGTTATGTGTATGAAGTATGAACCATATAACCACCAACTTCTTTAGGCATAAAGTTAAATTTCAATGAATTTCTTTGGGGGAAGAAGAAACAAATTATTGAAAGATCAAGTAGCATTAAGTTTTGTGGTTTATATCCTGTTTGTGCAATATTTGTTTTACATTCGTAATGTGTATTTTGCTAGTTCATGTAAGATAAAAAAAAACTAACCACCACAAAGTGTTCTAGTTGTAAGACTTAGCATTTTCGCAAAAGATCTCCGTTTCAAATAAGATATACATTTGAAACCTTATTAGATATACGTTTTGAGGGAGGACCGGTGGTTAGGAGAAAGCTCACACGCCAAACTGTGCACATCTGAGTTAAAGATTTGCCTTCTTCCGATAACTTGAATAAGGAAAACTTTATCCGTTACGTGAGATCTTTGGTTAAATTTTTCTATTAGTATTCTTTGTTGAAAAATTTACCGAATTTATTTGTAAAAAAAACTAATACATAAAATAGTAAAACAATTCACAAGACAGATAAGATAAGTTCATCTCCTTTGACCATTTGCTGGTGCCAAACTTTATTAAAGTTCTCTTTCCATAGGACGTCCATGATGAGCTTCATATGTTCGTTTATGACTTTTAAGGTTTCACAACTACTAAGTATATATTCTTCTTATAAATGAAACTGAAAAGCTTGAGCAACTAAAATTAGTTGTTTCACGATAAAAAAAAAGGTCTCGCATTAATTTCATTGTTTTGTGAGTATCAAACATCAAAGTCTTTCACGAGGTGTTCGCCCATTTTCTGTGGTTAAGTGTTTAGTAAGCCCGGTGCTCGGGGTTTGCTTCTTTCGGGTTTCTACTTTTTAGGTGTTGCATCTTCATGTTCTACCGTTCAGTGGCTGTGCCGTCTAGTCAGCTTCAGGCAAGCGCAGGTTCCCTTGGCTGAAGATGAATTTGCATTCTTAAATGGTGATAAGTGGTTTTACGTGTTGTTTTGTGTCATGTTGTGTTCCAATCTTCATCAAGTCAAAGTTCTCCCTCGGCAATAACTGTCTAGCTTCACACCAAAAAGAACATGCATGATATCATACTCCATTTAAGTTGTTGCTGACAAATACAATACCGTAAGTCCATACATAACATGGTATTTGTATACAGAGTTCTTTTTTAACCACAAAAGACCATTGTATATAATGAAAGTTCATAAAATTATAACGATTAGCATGCAAGCTAGCATTTATTATCTCTGATATCTTGACCGCAAGATCTTGTTTCACATGCTCGAACAGGCGGTATGCAGTTTATGAGTTATGACGTGGGCCTAAAATTTATGCCTCATTTGACCTTTAACCATCACTATTTCTCTTAAATTTCTTCTCAAGTTTACCTACGAAAAAAATTATGCTCACATATTGAGTACCACATCCCTTGCAATAAATACAAGACCTGCCCTTCCGATCACGAAAAATGTAATGTATATCGACTTGTTTTCGATCCCTATATATGAAACAAAATATACAAGTTCAGCATGTAACCTTTTAATTTTGATAGGCCAGTCACATATGACAACAAGCCTTGTAATGTATTTGAAGGACATCACATCGTTTTGTCAAAATTGTTGATCATTTTAAAATTAAGTTCGAAAGACGCATATAGTAGAGTATTAGTCATTTTTGGTAAATAACGTTTTGTGAGTGTATTGAAATAATTAATTTCTTTTTTATATGAAGGTTCAACAAATGACGCTTGTGATTTTTACAAACAAATACTTGTATACTATAAATGTGCTTATTGAAATACAATGGTTCTGCCTCATTGCTATACCTAATCTAAAGGCATACATTCAATGTTGTTTGACAAACAGCCTGTGAAGAAATTTATGTCAACTACATTATTGTATAAAATTCAGAATTTTTATCATAGAGGTATAAGGTATTAGACAATCATTGTATATCTTACATAAATTATTGTTGTATCCAGTAGTATTTTTGTTGGAGAACTCGAAGGCTTACGCACACATTAAAGAGAGTAACAGAGAAGTAATTATAAAAATAGTAAGTAAAATATTACAAATGATATAGTAGTACTTGTTATGATTGGCACTACAAGAAAAACGAGAACGGGCGAGGATACTTTTGGCAAGGATACGGGTGTCCTCGCCAAAAGTTGCTACACGACAAAAACAATCCAGTTTAAGACTTTGTCTATGCCAAGGAGCGAAGAAAATTTGACTGAAATCTTTGGCGAGGACATGTTGTCGCCACAAGATTGACCAAGTTAACATTTTCCCCAATTTCTTCATATGCATTATTCATTTCCCATGGGAAAAACTGAAAGCCACCTCTAAAATGTATCATTAGTTGAAATAAAAGTAATCGTACGATATTGGACGTCTATACTAAAAAAAAATAACGTACCTACTAGGGCTGAGTATCATGTCAAACCCGGAACGTACCGGCCAGACCCGTACCGGCCTGAAGACCGAAAACCAAGAATCATAGAAACCGAGACTGGGCCGATGGCTAGCCGGGTTGTCTTGGTCTCTTCTCGGGCTACTGGGTTTTGGACATGATGCGCCCAAAGTTTTACAAGGCCCATAATATTGGGTTTATGAGCTAAAGAAATCTGTACAAAGGCCCACCAAATGAGTTTATTATCCTTCTCGTTCTAAGCGTGTGTTTTACAGAAGAAAAAAAATAATAATGGCAAGTTGGCAACAACATACAACAAGTTCACATTAATTTCGTTTTTCAGCCTTGAAACTTCACTAGCTAAAGAAAAAAAAGCCACACCCAAAATGGTGGTCAGTAAAAGTTACATGTTAAAGAACAATAAAGTCGCCACATTTACAAGATGTCAAATAAAACTAATATCCTTTCACCATAGTTAGAAATGAAAATCCATAAAATTGATCTCTTTTAACATAACATCGAATAGTGGATCTAAGATTAAACCAAACATGTTGTTATATAAAGAGGATAAAGTAGGAACAATAGAGTGAAAAAACACACAAAGATAATGCACCGACTCACAGACATGTCGCATATAAGCAATATTTTGTCTACAATTCTGCAGTTTTTCATGCAGCAGTATGTCTATCACCATGTCCCATGCCCACAATCTTTTAATCATCCAAAAGCTATTCATTTTCTCTTGATAGTGGAAAAGTCCTTGTATTCTTTTCATATTGCTCCTTGAATAGAGATAATAAAAATTGTCATAAAAATATTGGTTGCATACATAATAACCCATACGACCTGTTTATTTTACGACCCTACCAGAAATGAAAATTGGCATATTAATAGGCAAATGGGGCAAGTTGACAACTCTAAGTAAACTATACTTTACTTAAGAGTAGAAAGAATGCAACAGCCAACAACTACAATATATTAATTTGTTCAAATGCACATCCCTGCAGATCTAGAAGGATTCATCTAGCGATATTATCGCGAAGGTTTCTTATTCATAGTACAGGTTAAGATCTATATCTAGCAATACATCTGAGCCGAAGTTTTTTTTTTTATATTGTTGTCACGTTTGTATTCTCGTTATATATCTTTAAATATCAATGTGCACAACGGAGCCTATTGTTTGTGTACGTGTTGCAGAGTTATGGATTGAATCAATGTCTGAGCTTAAACGTGTGAGGTATTACGGAGTAATATTGAGTCAATTGGAGATGCAGAAAAAAGAAATTCATTAGTTACATATTCTTGTTTACCTAAGGACCTGTATGTAAGTATTCATTTGGTTCTTTGTTAGTGGTATTTGTGTTGAAGGGTAAATTGATCGATGATTCTCACAGAATACCTGTTGCAGCAATATCTTTTAGTAAATCTGTTTCTCCAAACATTTGTGATTCCAATTATTTTTAGCACGAAATCATGCAATATTATTCAAAACATGTGTTACGTTTGTTAGTTGGGAGGTTAATCTACGTGTACAGTAGTAATGCATGTGTAGGGCTAGGGAGTTAAGGGTTCGTTTGGTTTTTAGATGGTTTTAAGCGTGTTAACATCTTGGTCCTGATATTAGGATATTACGATTTTACGATACTGCAAAACAAAAATGACTCGGATCTTACATAAGATATTTGCAAGCTTCACTACAACAAAATAGCTAGATATTCACACTTATTAAAGCATATCTTCACACATTAAAGTGTGTAAAATTTAAAAGTTCACACTTGTCTAGTGATGTTCACACTTATTAAAGCATATCTTCACACATTAAAGTGTGTAAAATTTAAAAGTTCACACTTGTCTGGTGTGTGAACGATATGGGTGTAGCAAATAATTTCACACTTTTAAGTGTGAGCTTTTAATTTTTCACATTTGAAAGTGTGATGAATTTAAAAAAACATTTCACACTTTTAAGTATGAACCTTCACATTTTTAAGTGTGAGGATCTTGAAACAAATCTTCATGATCTTAAAACAATTCCTCACACTTTTAAGTGTGAGCTTTTAATACTTCACACTTTTAAGTGTGAGGATTTTAAACCATCACTACAAGAAAAATTGACTAGTGACAACAATGTTTTTGTCACTAACAGCCTAAAGGTCGTCGCTAAAGCTGTTTAGTGACGAAAGTTAGAGTTGTCACTAGTCGACACTATAGCTCCGTCACAAATTATATTAGTGACAACACACAAAACTCTACATGCCACATACAGGAAAAAAACTTAAGATATTGTAATAGTAGAAACTTAAAATAACTTCCATTTTGTTTGATGTAATCAATATAAGCACGTCGTTAATAATATGTATACAATATCACTAAATACACATATCGAAAAACCACATACAAAAAAAACTCCAGGTGTTCGTGACCAAAGTTACTTTGATTTCTGAACTTGGCTTCTAAACTAATCCTTTCTTTACGATCTCAACCATCTGAGAAGAGCATACATACCAGTTCCGAGAAGAGCATACATGCCAGGCCGTTACTTATATGTACTACCACGGACATTGATAGCACAATTTCACATTGTTATCTGTAATACGCCACATATGAAAAAACTAAAAACAAAGTTACTAAAATCCCACATTGTTACCTGTTCAAGAAACGGGTAAAGAACTTTCTTCTGAACGAGGCAATTGGAAAATATTCCAACAGGGGGCCTAATTTAATATAAATTAACAAACATCATTACACTTGGTAAAGACTAAAGACATTCACTATTGAGTTGTCTTGACAATCTACTAGTCAGAGAATTACGGGTGCAAGATAAGTGCATCAATATACACATACAGTTGCAACGAAAATGTTGATAAACTGGAACCTATTTCATGACATTGCCATGGGCTTACTAATTAATTTAGATAACTTCTGATAAAACTATCAGAGTGATTCAAGTTACCTTGTCAGGGGTAGAAGCACCAGATGTAACACCAATTATGATAGGCCCTTTTGTAGCTAGTTTTCTTGTTCAACCAATTTACCGTGCTGATGCAATGAAAGAGTTTAAAAGCAGTTGGTAAAAAAAATAAAAGTAGAGCAAGTGTGTGCTAGTTGAAGTTATTTACCATCAACTTGTAGGCTATTCAGTTTCCAGGGCCTATCCTTTGCTCATTGTCAATCCAATAAGATGGAATTTTATGATTCTTTGCAATCCCTTGTAAGTGTGAGGTGTTGCTTGAGTACCACCCACCAACTACCAATATAAGATCAACCTTTGCATCTACCAACTTATACATAGAATCTTGTCGCTCCTAACATTATATATTAGATCATGTATTAGTTTTAGATAGACTTTGAAAGTTAATATATATTGGGTATGGATGAAAATTGATAGTTAAGCATGTTCTGATGGAAGAACTACAAGAACTTGCGTCACAGATGGTGTTAAAACTACCTAGACTATAAAGATGCCATATTGCATCAGTTTCCCTGCTTAATGAGTTTAAGTGAGCCATTAGTCCTGAAATGATAAAAGATGTAGAGTTATCTATGTAATTATCATATGGAAAAGTAAACATGAGATAGATAGTATATTATAACAAAAAAAGAAATAAAAACATAAGATATAATTATAACATCAGCTTTTTAAAAAGATATTTTTGTACTCTTGGATGTAACTAGAAATTTGTAATATTAACAGCTAACAAGTAATCCTTAATCTTGAACGTAAGAGTGGGACCCCGTGGTGCTTTCAACTCTCAAGTCTGGGGAACTTATAGTTTTGGACGGCATAAGGAAATGTGCAACTCCCATAGGCCCCGCAACATTCAAAAAGTCTTTAAGATTGTTGCACTTCTTCTCCTGCAATTTAGAGCCGTCAATTAGTCACTATCCGTATAGTGGTGTAATATTATGTATAATAGCTCGATAGCTCAAAATAATGTTGCTTCCCCAATCACTGGAATTAAGTTACCTTTAGGTTTAAAGTCGTATATGGAAGCATCATTTTTCTCATGTAACAGGTTCACATTCTGCTGCTTCGGTAGCTTCTTTGGCCGCTTCACAAACGCCACCTTCTTTTTCTTTACAACCATCAAAATAAAAAGCGAAATCGCTGATACATATAACAAGATAAATACTTGTTGGGCCGATTCAGAGCCTAGTAATCAACTCATAGATTTAAACAGAAATTAGGCTAAGTATTGAAGAACCTCTGAGTGGAGAACTCAGAGGTAATGAAAGAACCTCTTAGTGGAGAACTCAGAGGTAATGAAAGAGCCTATGAGTGGTGGACTCAGAGGTAATGAAAGGACTCTCTGAGTACAAAGCCTCAGAGAGCAACATTAGACGTATTTGAGTCAAAGACATCATCAAGGAAGTCAAAGATTACTCGAAGACATACTCATCAGCTGGGATGGATATCAGCTGGTATGTAGAAGGAATACGCTGAGGTTCTAAGGTGAGTCAGAGGTGGCAATACTCTGACTTTCCTATTACCCTTTGAAGAAGAACAAGCTGAGCTTAAAGTGTTCTATGATGTTTAGGCGGGAAACTTAATATCTCCTAAAGGCGCGACAAAAGCTGATTTGAGTTATCTGTACCAAGTAGGAAGTTAGTAAAAGTAGTGAACAGTTGGCAGAACTATTCACTAAAGTATGGGCGGGTAGTTTCCAAGATTGGAGGTGCATTAAATTCCTCGTACGTCCTCCACTAGAATCTTAACACGTTGCAACTACCCCCACTAAGGACGCAACCTCATATTAGTATAATAGAGAATGTTGTAAGGAGTAAATGTCATCGCTTTTATTGTTATTGTTATCATAGGCATTTATTCATTTGTCGAACTTACACCATAGACCTTTGATCCTATCAGCTGGCTATATAAGTTCGCTTGTAAACTTGATACTTGATGTGTTATAAAAGCTTTAAATTTATAATTCTAGTTTTATCTAATTTCCAACTAACACACGGGTAAAGTATAAACCCCCGTTTATAGTATAGTTTTAGGGTAAGACCAGGTCGTTCCTCGGGATTGGTTATTCTTATAAGGGGTCGATTATATTACGAAAGGGTTTATCTAATAGACTGTCATGATCTAAAGATAATGATTCAAATTCAAGATATAAAATGATGTTTGTTTAGGGAAGGAGAACAGATATGGATAAACTTGGATGGATAATGGGTTCAAGAATTAAAGTATAATCGATTAAAGAAACGATTAGTTTACTAAAATGATCATCTATTTATTATAATCAAAAATCCTTTCAGCCTTTACTTTTGATTACAAAAATGCTTTGAGTTTGATTCATGTTTAGAAAGTAGGAATATGAACTTTCTTAACCAAGTTCGTTAGACATGAGGTTAAGCGTTAAACCTTCTCATCCTCGGTTAATGATCATTTTATTAGACAATCCTCACAAGGCTAATATCTAGTTGTCAAAGACAAACAACTTGGAAATCAGACATATAACCAGAGTCTTTCGACCTATATCCGGACTAGTATGATGATCAAATGATGATTAAGAAATCCGAGTACAAAAACATCAAGTTCATATTAATAATTTCCAAAATTCATTAGTTTATCCAAGTTAGATCTATAATTCCCTCATGATCCCTAAACAAACATGTTAAACTACTCCATATTCATAGATTCAAAACACATAATAAGCATGTTAGATTCAGAAAACATAACACATAAAAAGAGAAACATGTTTATACCGATTCCAATAGCAAATTATATTGATTCAAGAGTTTTCCTTCAAACAATGATTCTAACAACCCAGAAATTCAACTCCAAACTATAAACAACTCTGTCACAGCCCCTTAATAGCTTGAATTACACTTCCTTAGATGATTAAAACCTAGGAATGTGATGAAGAACAAGGTTATTCTTCATCAATTCCACAAAACTATTCTAACTTTAAGATAAGATGATTTGAGAGTGAGAAGTATTAAAAAGGATGATTAAAGCCTTGAAATTCATGCTCAATTTATACACAATTTTGAGGTATCAGTTGGGAGAAGTGGCAAGCCAAAGGTTGCATCAATAATGGCAATCATTATGATTTTTGAGTAACTAAAGGTAAAGTGCGCCGCACTTTAGAAATTGTGCGCCGCACTTGGTGTATCATTAAATTGCATTACTCCGCTTCAAAGTACGCCGCACAATAATAATTATGTGCCGCATTTTTGCCTCATTCATTAACTCTTCCTTATATTCTCTTCTAGATTCTTCTTATAATGACCGTTAGTGCATTTAACAGGATTTCTTTGCATGTTTAGTCTGTTTTTTCATTTTTGGTCCTGAAATGAATATTACATAACAAACAACCAAACTTTGCAACATTTCATGCGTTATATATATATATATATATATATATATATATATATATATATATATATATATATTATGTATTTTCGAGGGATATTTTATGTATATTTGGAGCGTTATTAATACTCTATCAAGTTTACTTGTTCAAAAAGTGATCATACATTGTTATTCAACTTGTGCGATCCATAGCACATTGTAATACTTTGATTCTTAATCAATAAAGCATTACACAATTGAAAAGTTATTACTTGTGTTACTTACATTAGATAAGTGTTATATTCCATATAGACGTGTTAATTGGGACATTTAATTGTAATCAGAGCAGTGTTGATTTATAAAACCTTTTAAAAACTATTCTTTGTTTTAAACAAATCAAGATCCAATCATGTCTGGAACCATACCACCTATCCCACCACCTTTTAGTACAAGTTCTGGTAATCCGGGTAGCCCTAATGTTAATAGGGTTGACACGATGCCTGCAACTACTGAACCTATCAACACTACGAACACAACTTATGTGTCTCAAAGTGTTGTTGATGAGAACCTCCCCCAACTTCTTGATTTAAGAGGAGGGTCTCATGTCATAAATGTTCCTGCTTTTGATAAAGAGGATTTCACGAGTTCGAAAGTTAGGTTCTTATTATTCCTTGACGGACTTGAACCTTACCTTCTGAAAACTCTAGAAAATGGACCATTTGTACCCATGTCAAGTTTGTCCACTTCTAAAAATCCTTTGCCAAAACGTCAAAATCAATGGTTAAATGCTGATAATCGTCTTGCTAATAAAGATAAACGATTAAAAAGTATCATTATATCTTGTTTACCAAATGATGTTATGAAATCTGTCATCAAGTGCAAAACTGCAAAAGAGATGTGGAATGATCTTATTTTAGCTCATGAGGGACCATCTGACACAAGAGATACCAAGATTGCAGCCTTGAGAGTTAAGTTCAATGCTTTTAAATCACTTGAAGGTGAAAAAGTAAATGGAACATTCACAAGGTTAAAATGCTTGCTAAATGACCTTGAAAATAATGGTGTTACCATTCCTCAAGCAGAAGTCAATGCCACATTTGTTAATAGCCTGCCAAGAAAATGGCTAAGCATGAATCAAACTCAGAGGGCAAATAATTCTATCAAAAATGATAGCTTGGCCACTCTGTATGGCAAGTACAATTATGAAGAGGGTCTGATTGATCAAATCTATGAGTCAGAGATACAAAGATTTACCATTCAGGCCTCAAGCTCAAAAGCTTTGATTTCTAACCATCAATTTCAGGATAGTGACTCAGATGTTGAAGAAGATCAGAGGACCAGCAACGAATTCACGGCTGACCTAAATGCTGAGTCTCATGAAAGAGCTCAACTGAAAAATCAAAAGAGGTTTTATAAAAGGTCTGGCAGGGTTGGGTTAGCTAGGAAACCCTTAGACAAAACCAAAGAATCATGTTTTGCTTGTGGGAAACTTGGTCATTTTCAAAAGTACTGTCCCTCACACAAAACTTCCACACCATCTTATCCATCCTCAAACAATTCCTTTAACAAATCCAAACCATATACACCATCCTTCAACCAAACATCTTCTCAAAACTCTGGTAATCATCAAAATGATTACAAGGGAACATACAAGGGACTCAAAGCTGAAATGGTTGTCCTAACCAAGAGGATTGATGATATAAACAAGAGAAAGAGTGAAAAGGGAAAGAATGATAAAGAAAATAGTGAAAAGGGTTTGTTAGCTGAGTCATTTAACTAGGATGATGAATCTGTCTCCTCAGATGATGAAGGGAGCACCAAAATAAGGGCATTTATGGCAATTGCAGAGGATGAGCCCTCAGTTGGAAAGGCTGATGCAAGATCAGGCCAATGGGTTAACATTACCATAAAAAGGATTACCTCAAGAGGTCTGTATGGTATCTAGATAGTGGCTGCTATAGACACGTGACATGGATTAAACAATATATGTACATATATTCAAAGGAGTCAGGTCCTAAAGTGGTTTTTAGAGATGATTCTTCAGGGGACACATAATGGTATGGCTTAGTAAACTGTAATGGAATTACCTTTACCAGGGTTGCTTATGTAAATGGTCTAAAACATAACCTAATCAGCATTAGTATGTTTTGTGATTCCAACTACAAAGTTTCGTTTACCAAAACTCCGAGAACCATTTACAACCAAAATGATAAAGTTGTCCTCATTGCTCTGTTGGGAATTAAAGTCTTCATACTTTGTACTGCCAAGCATAATTTAGTACTCAGTTTATAACTAACAGTATTAACTGAGTTAATACTGCTAGTACTAATCAATTAGTACTGCTAGTGTAAACTTAGTACTGCTAGAGCAAAGTTAGTACTGCCAGTACTAACTTAATACTGCTGAAAGACTGAAGTTAATGCTAATTATAAAGATTACATGGAAAGTTATTGCTGATTGAGAAGTTACAAAAGAAAGTATTAAATACTTAGTCATTGTATTTAATACATTTGACTACATATTATTGAAAGCATTAAAAACATTAATGTATAATACTTAGGAAAGTATTAATTGTATTGTAAGCCCATTAGGACTCCTTAGTGTATAAAAAGAGGACCTAAGGTGTAGACTTAGAAGTATAAATCTCTCACATCCACAAATACACATATATTCATAGCTTCAAGGTTGTAAACCCTAGTACTACATAGAGTACTCGTATTATTAAGATTAATAATATTGGAGCTTTTCAGTGATATCATTGTTTATATATATGCACTGTTTTATTCATAATTATTCTAGGTATTAAAGAGTAGATTCCGCATACTCTTTAATATTCAACACAAAGTTTCTATCAGTGTTATTTTGGATTTATCCAAGGCAACATATTCTTTATACAAGCTAAAGAATCGATCAAGAAGGGATCAACAAGTGGTATCAGAGCAGGTTGAGGCTTGGTCATATAAACTTTAAAACTTTAAATAAACTTGTGAAAGGAAATCTGGTATAACAACCCAAGAATTTTCATCAAATGCAAAACCTATTTTACTATTATCACAATTGTACGGGGAAATTTTTCGCTTTATTACATTACTTATATATCTCAGTATGTCATAACTAAAGTAGACGAGCTCACGCAACCTATCTATGACAATCCTATCTTCATATATGTCAAGCAATCATCATAATATATCAAGTCAATATCATAATATCATTTTTACAAAGTACATTATTCCTATAATGTACCATTCGCAACGTTATATCAAAACGGGCTTTAAACCGTTATCGTATGCCTCTAAACCCTAATTTCATGAAGGATTAACATCTAAAGTGAATGCACAAGCTACTAAAGCATATGTACAAGAAATATAACATCTCATTTTAAATATAAAATCTCTTCAAGTCAAAGTACAAGTCTCTAAAAGTTCAATGTACAAGTCATTAAACATGATCTCCAAAATAGCTGTTTTACCTCCATTTCATTCTATTTCTTCAACCATCACTTTATGCAAGCTACTACACTCAAATACACTGTGAAACAACCCTAATTATCTAATTCTTAACTTTATACATCTAATTACACTCAAAACCCTAATTCAAAACCCTAAACCCTAAAACCCGAGCTAGTTTCTAAACCATGACTCGTTTCTTCTTTTTTATCCATTGTAAACCTAAACCAATAACTTAAATAAGTTAATAATAACAAAAATTACAACATTCTCATCATAATCCATTAACATTTCATCCATTCACTTCTATATACAAGAAAACGAATCCAGAAAACCCTAATTGTGATTTGACCTCCGTTTATTTTATTCATTTTCTACCTATTTAACCCAACCCACCTATCAAATTTTGGATTATAATTCCTTAATTATTAAGTCTTAGGATCAGTAACCTATTATTCCTAATCAAATGAACACGAAATCAAGCTAGAAAACTTAACCGAACCCTAATAAGCCCTAAATGTACCTATACCCTTTCTTTCATTTTGACCCAATATAACTAATCTTTTTGAAAACAACACCCAAGACACACCTCCTTCATACCTAAGCAACTTACACACCTTCTAAACAAATATCTTCATCATTTATAGTATAAAATTTGCACATGGTCTCTTGTTTCTTCTTGTTTAAGCCGCGGCATCACATGGGCAAAACAACTCATCAAAGCTAGTTTCTAGCTTGACCAACACACCTACTAGCCCCTAATCATCATACTCTAGGTCTCTTATGTGTCCTAACCAGATCGTACAAGTTCCTTGAAGCTTAAGGGTCATTTTACCTATAAATAACAACCTAAACATTTCATTTTTTTTATCCCCCACTTCCTCCTCTATAACCCTTACATAGAAGCAATAATTTGCTCTAATAGATCCTAAGTGATCTTAAGAAGGCTCAAGTTCAGAAAGGAAGCAAAAGAAACCAAGAAACGAAGCCCGGGAGTCGTTATTCTAGGCGTACGAAGCCGAAAGTCCCGATTCTGACCCGTTTCCAAGCCATAAGCTCAAGACCAGGTTCTCTAAACTTATGATCTGTTTTTATAATGTCATAATGTTCATATGATCTTGCTAAAATCATAATATAAAGCTTTGAACTCAAAAACCTATGTGTTATACCTTTTTGATCCAAAACCGTACACCCGAAACCCTAATTTCATGTTTTTACTTAAACTATGAGCTAAACTTGTAAACTATTGTTATAATCTATCCTAATAAGCTTATATAATGTTAAAATAAGTGCTTTGATAAGTCATGAAAGAATTTAATCTTAAAACCCACGCGTTTTCATTTTAAAACCCTAATTTGACCCGTTTTACTTCCTAGCTTAACGAATCGTTAAATTAAACTTGTGTTATGTTAAAACTTCATATTTTAGTTTATTATAACTTATAAATGTCTATTGAAATGTTAAAATAAGCTTGCATGGCAATTTGGACATGTTTTGTAATTATAATCCATGCAAGGGGTATATATCGTAAATTTCAGAAACTTATAACTAAAAGGACTAAAAGTGTCATTTTATCAAAGTTATAACTATAGGGGTCTATTATGTCACTTTTCAAAGTCTAAGGTTTACTTGGTATATCTTTCAAAGTTGAAGGACCAAAGTCGTAAAAATGCAAACCCCAAGGGTCTACTTGCAATTTTCCAAACCCTAGGGTCTAAAATGTAACATTTTGAAAAAGTATAAAAACACATTCAAAACATTACCAGACATAACTTTAATTAACGCTTGACGTGCTTAACATTTCCAGATATTGAATAAAACGCTTAAAACCGATCATCCGGAAGCTATATTGTACCACAATACTAGGGAGCTTCATATTAAGAGGTTTCATCTTGGTATTACGTTCTGACTGAGTTGTTGGGTTTACGATTTAAAGTGCCCTAGCTCCTCAAACGTTTACTGAATGACTTCTGAATTATGATGGCCCGAACGGTGATACAATAATTCCAAACTCTTCAATCAAACTCATAACTCTTAAACCAAAGTTCTAAAGTACAATCTTCCTAAGACTTGACATATTCTACTCAGGTTGTGTGACGTGGCTGTTTACTATCATTTTACTATATCAACCTTCCCTGGTTAAGATTGTGATAAGGTCGTCAGCTTTCATTTCAGAATATTTATTACATCTACCTACATCTACATATCAGGTGAAGTTCATAACCTCGCCTTTACTTATTTACATGTTTTATAAACCCGCGAGGGGGATACATGCTTGTTACAAACTCTTTTACATACTCATTTATCTTATAACAATGTGATTACTTTTCAAAGACTTAATGAATTCATAATCTCACATATCTTATAAACCGTGACACCTACTATAAAATCATGAATACAAGTGTTATGCTAAACTTTGCGTAGATATCTTATTGCCAAGTACATGGGAAATATCTAATTGGGTAGTATCTCCAATATCAATTTAGTATTTTATGGGTATCTCCCAGATTCTCTTTGGGTAATATCTCCCAATTATCTCTTAGGGTATTATTCTAATGTTTTTGTGGGTTGTATCTCCCAATATCTCATTTAATATTCTTTATTCTCTTTATGTGATTCTGAGTTTAGGGTGATAATATGTTCCTGATGGACATTAATGTTTCTTCATAAAACAACTTATTCTGCATGACTCCAACATTTCTAATTATGATAAACTTGTATTTAACTATTATATTTCAAACCTTTGTTTTACTACAACCTTGGGTGTTGACCTTTTTAGCTTGTTTATACTCAGGTAAATTCGACGCAAAAGTTGCGGTTACTAAGTGGCATGGATCGAAGATGGCTTGAACTGTTATCATTCAAACCGATGTTTTCGATTTTGAAGACTTGCCTTTGTTGTAAAAATTGAATAAAAGATCTGATACGTTAAATTTTTCCAACAACATCTCTTTTAAAGTTGTTTTCTATGATTATGATTGTTGTATCCATGATGTAATACCCCAGATTATCTTCCGCTGCTATATTGTAAAAATGGGGGTGTTACATCTGGTTAGAGGTTTGCCTTCCAAATTTTTTGAAAATGACCACACTTGTGTTGCCTATCAAAAAGGAAAGAACCAAGCCATTGTAAGTCAAGCATCATGACTTTTATCAGCACTACCTTATAATGAACCATCAAATTAAAGATTGTGATTACCATGATAAAAAGATGGGGCAAAAACATGTTTTGAACAAAGGGAAAAAGGGAACTGATGAAAGGGAAAGTAAACCAGTTTGGAATGATGCAATGAGGACCAATCACCAAAATTTCTCTAATAATAGAAGAAATTCCTCTCTTAAAGAAGTTTTAACCAAGTCTGGCGAAGTACCAATTAGTACTGCTAGGCAAAGCTCTCCAAGAGCAGCAGTACCAATTAGTATTGCTAAGCCTGTTAATACTACTGCACCAAAATCCTTGGTGAATGATGCAAAGAATAGATCAAATGTTTTTCAAAAGAGACATTCACCAACCAGAAGACCTTTTCACCAAGAAACAGTACTTAAAAATAGAAATCTGAAAAACAAAGTTAATACTGTCAAAACAAATTCTGTTAATACTGTTAAGACAAAAAGGGTGACAAGTGCTGTTGGGAAGAAAGGGGTTAATGTTGTTAAGCCCTCAGCATGTTGGGTTTGGAGACCTACAATAAAAGGGATTGATCATGTTTCCAAAGACAGTGGATCATACATCTGTAAACGTTTTGACTATGTTGATCCAACAGGCATACTCAAGTCAGTGATGGCTTGGGTCCCAAAGAGAAACTAATTCTCTTATATTTCATATGCAGGGTGATCCACAGGTTACTTTGAAAGATACAGTAATTTTTGATAGTGGATGCTCCTGGCATATGACAGGAAACAAGTCCTTTCTGTCAAATTATCAAGAATATGATGGAGGATTTGTTGCTTTTGCAGGCAGTTCTAAAGGAGGTATAGAGACAAATTCTGATGCAGGACAAGCTGAAAAGGAGAAAGTCATTGATCAAGAATACATCCTATTACCATTGCTGCATACAAGTTCTTATGGTCCTTCTAATTCTAAGGAAGCTGTGTCCTCACCACATGATGATGTTGCTGGCAAAAAGATTGATCAAGAACCAGCAAATGAGGAAGATCACACTTTGAAGGATGATGTTGATGATATGCTCCATCAAGAGAAGATGGCTATAAAGCATCCTGATAATGCAAGAATCCAATTTGAAGAAGAGTGTGATGCACAACTGTGTAAAGGAATGAGAACAAGAACTAGCAGTACTAACAGTTTTAATACTATTAGAACTCCACTTAATACTGCTAGTGCTTCAAGAACAAGTTATCCTGCTGGGACATCAAGTGAACCACAACGTATGCCTATTGATGGATCATTTTCAATAGATATTAATGATTATCCAGATGATCCACTCATGCTTGAATTAGAAGATACTGCTGAAATTCATAGTACTGGCATTTTTAGCAGTGCTTATGATGATTTTCCAAATACACCTATTGATGATCAAAGTATGGGTGCAGAGGCTGACTTTCATAACATGGAACCTTCTATAAATGTCAGTCCTATTACCACAACAAGAATTCATTCCATTCATCCTAAAGATCAGATCATTGGAGATCTAAAATCAGCAGTACAAACAAGAAGAATGGCTAAGAAAAGTAAAGCAGGATTGGTATCCTTCATAAACAAGCAAAGAAGAACAAATCACAAGGATTTTTAGAATTACTTATTTGCTTGTTTTCTCTCTCAAGTTGAACCAAAGAAGGTAAATCAAGCTTTTGATGATGTAAGCTGGGTGGAAGCTATGCAGGAAGAGCTTCTTCAGTTCAAGCTACTCAATGTTTGGACTCTGGTAGATTTACCTAAGGGAAAGAAGGCCATTGGCAGGAATAAGAAATATCATAAAGGGATTGTGGTAAGGAACAAAGCCAGATTGGTAGCACAGGATCATAGACAAGAAGAGGGCATAGACTATGATGAAGTGTTTAGACCTGTGGCAAGGATTGAAGCAATCAGATTATTCTTAGCCTATGCATCATACATGGATTTCACTGTATACCAAATGGATGTAAAAAGTGCATTTCTATATGGCACTATTGAAGAAGAGGTTTATGTTAACCAACCTCCAAGCTTTGAGGATCTAGAATTTCCCAATAAAGTCTACAAGGTGGAGAAAGCATTGTATGGTCTTCATCAAGCTCCTAGAGCTTGGTATGCGACTTTATCTACCTACCTATTGGAAAATGGATTCAGAAGAGGTACTATTGATAAGACTTTGTTCATCAAGAAGATTAAAAATGACATTCTACTTGTCCAAGTATATGTAGATGACATCATTTTTGGGTCAACTAAGAAGTCTTTGAGTACTGAATTTGAGAAGCTTATGCATAAAAGATTTCAGATGAGCTCCATGGGGGAACTCACTTTCTTTTTGGGTCTTCAAGTAGAACAGAGAAAAGATGGCATCTTTCTAAGTCAAGACAAATATGTATATGACATCTTGAAGAAGTTTGGATTCACTACTGTGAAGACAGCTAGCACACCAATGGAGACACACAAATCTTTATCAACAAATGCAGCTGAACCAGATGTTGATGTCCACTTATACAGATCCATGATTGGTACTTTGATGTATTTAACATCTTCCATGCCAGACATCATGTTTGATGTATGTGCATGCTCCAGATTTCAAGTTACCCCAAAGGTTTCTCATATGCATGCAGTAAAGAGGATCTGTAGATATATTAAGGGTAAACCCACTTTAGGCCTTTGGTATCCCAAGGATTCACCTATGGATTTGATAGCCTATTCAGATAGTGACTATGTAGGGGTAAGTATTGATAGAAAATCTACCACTGGAGGTTGTCAGTTCTTAGGTTCTAGGTTAGTCTCCTAGCAATGCAAGAAATAAACCATTGTGGCTAATTCAACAATAGAAGCAGAGTACATTGCTGCTTCTCACTGTTGTGGACAAGTTTTGTGGCTTCAAAATCAGTTACTTGACTATGGATATAACTTTATGAGGACAAAGATTCACATTGACAACGAGAGCACTATTAGTGTTATCAAGAATCTTGTCTCTCATTCCAAGACAAAGCACATAGAGATTCGATTTCATTTTATAAGAGACTCTTATGAGAAGAAATTGATTGAAATGGTCATGATACACACGGATAACAATGTTGCAGATCTTCTAACTAAAGCCTTTGATGTCACCAGGTTTGAGTTTTTAATTACAAGCATTGGTATGCTTATTCTCTGATGCACGATTTGAGGGGAGGTTATATGTACACTAGAGGGTAAATATGATGAATACTTGGTTAATACTACTCAGCTTAGTTGATACTGTGAGTTACAACTTTGTACTGCTAGTACAAAAGTTAATACTGCTAAGTTCAGTTAGTACTGCTGTGTACATATGGATTGGTGTGAATGCTAGAAGCTTTCTCTGAAGGGAGTAATTTAATGGTAGAGTGTTCCTTCAGTGTTGGTTGTAAACCACACAACAAATAGTCATCAGTTCACCATGTCTAACAGACATCAAGAACTGGCTAGTCCAAAGCAAACGGCTCTTAGTAAAGACAAGTCAAATCCGTTTATGGTTGATAGTTTACCAAAAACTATATGGTTATCAATGCACCATGTTCTTGCAATAAAGCATTGGCTAGTCTAAAGAAAACGGCTATTGGTAAAGACTTCCCAAATCCGTTTATGGCTGGTAGTTTGTCAAAAACTATAAAACAGTTCAATGACCTACCTTTCTCAAGAGGTTACACACTTAGAAGTGGGAAGGACAGTTTGGAACTTATGGAATTGATGGAACACTATACCCAAATTGTTTGTTTTGTGAGGAAACAGAATAGAGAGATTTTGTGAGTTTAAAAACAGAAAGAGAGTATATGAGAGTCTACATTGGTGCTGAATATCTATAATGGATCAAGTTTGGAGTTAATACTGCTTGGTATAACACTTAGTACTGTCAGTGTTAAGTTAATACTGCCAGACAAGTATTACTACTGCTGGATGAAGTTAGTACTGTTAGGCTTCGCATTGGTACTGCTAGACCAAACTTAGTACTGCTAGGTGACCGTTAGTACTGTTTGCGTCCTAACAGATTTTCCTCAATCAAAGAGCCGTTGAGATATTTCCGCCACATCTATAACTTATAGGGTTTGACTAATTGGAGACTTCTTGATTTATCTATATCATTAAACGATTTCTTCAAGATAAGTACAACTCTTTTACAGTCGGTGACAACATACTCTTTTAAACCTCACTCATAATTCAATTCACTCTACCAGAACCTTACACTTTATCACACGAACTAATCCCACCTAATTCATCATCTTCTCATTCATCAAATGGCACAGTTGGAATTTTGCGACAAGCATAATATGGTCGCATATTTGGTTAAATCTGAAAGTAGTGAGGGTTTTGATGAAATCATAGATTTTTTTACTTCAAGCCATATCTACTATGCTCTTACTGAAAATCCCATCATTTTTGTGTCCCTTATTGAACAATTTTGGGAAACTGCTGTTTTGAGCACTACTGAGGAAGGACTTCAAGCTATTTCTGCAACTATTGATGGACATGAAAAGCTTATAACTGAAGATTCTTTGAGAAGACATTTGAAGTTAGAAGATGCAGAAGGCATTTCTTCACTCTCCAATGAAGAAATATTTGAGCACTTAGCTCATATGGGGTATGTGACTAATTCTGAAAGCCTTACATTCTTTAAAGGACATTTTTCACCCCAGTGGAAGTTCTTTATCCACACAATTCTACATTGTCTGAGCTCCAAGAAGACTGCATGGGATCAATTCAGTAGCAACATTGCTACAGCACTCATCTGTCTAGCTACAAGCAAGAGGTTTAACTTTTCCAAATTCATCTTTGAAGCTATGGTTAAGAACTTGGATAGCCCACACAAATTCTTATTGTATCCCAGGTTTATTCAACTTCTTCTTAACTAACAACAAAGGTTACTCTTACCTCATACTAGAACTTATCTCACTCCTACTCTTACAAGTAAACTGTTTAGTAATATGAGGAGAGCCTCTAAGGGGTATTCAGGGGTAATGACACCATTGTTTGAGAGTATGTTGGTACAAGCACATGATGAAGAGCAACAACAGTTACCCTCAAGGATCACATCTACACCATCACTATCTTAACAACCCACTTCATCATCACCTTCACCAGAACCAATTCAACCCACCCATGAGGCATAGTAGACTGCTTCTATGCCCCATGATTCACCTCTCCATGCTGTTCACTTACATGGAAGTGCTGAGGGTAGTGTGCAACAACATGATTTGACGGTTTTGGTTACCAAATTGAATGACAGGATTGATGGATTGGAGAAGGACTTGCAGCAGACAAAGAAGACTTATAGTACTGCTCTCACCAAGTTAGTACTTAGAGTAAAGAAACTGGAGTACAAGCTAAAGTCTGGCAAGGCAAAGAGAAAGGCAAAGATTGTTCTTTCTGATGATGAAGAGATTGTAGAGGATTCTTCCAAACAGGGGAGGAAGATTTCTCAAATTGATGAAGATCCAACAATTTCTCTAGTACAAGATGAAGGTATTTCTTGGATTCCACAGGAAGAGGAAGTTCATGAGAAGCTCAGTGATGAAACTGAAGTACTTGTACAAGAAGAGACTCCTACTGACATTATTGAAGAACATGGAAGTGGTGAGAAAGGTGAGATGGAGATTAGTACTGCTAACATACAAGTTAGTACTGCTAGTCCTCCAAAGGTTAGTACTGTTGTACCTCATGTGTATACAAGAAGGAGTGCCAAGGATAAAGGAAAGGCCATAATGGAAGAACCTGCTACTCTAAAGAAGGTTAAGAAGAGAACTCAAGTGCAGTTGAGTATGGATGAGGAGTTAGCTAGGAAGATGGAAGAAGAAGAAGAAAGAATCAGATTTAATGCAGAACAGGAAGCAAGAGCTTTGCAAGAAGAAGAAGAAGAAGAAGAAGAAAGACTAAATTTGGTAGCAGCTAGGGAATTGCAAAGACAACTTGATCAAAGACATGAGGTTTCAACTCAACCTACTCAATCTTAGGGAATTGACTGGAATGATCCAAGTGTACTGAGGTATCATGCTTTGAAGAATAGACCTGTGTCAATAGCTCAAGCAAGAAGGAATATGATTACATACTTGAAGAATCAAGGAGGCTACAAGGAGAGCTACTTCAAGAAAATGAGCTATAATGACATCAGACCAATTTTTGAAAGCGTATAGGATCATGTCAATACTTTTATTCCTATAGGGTCTGAGGTCGAAAAAGATTCTACTAAACCAAGTGAAAAGGAAACTTCAAAAGCAGTGGAATAAGAGAAGGTTGAAAAAGAAGAGGTGAATCTTGAGCCAGTGTTGATTGAAAAGAAAGCTGTTGGAATTAGAAGAAAAACACTTGCAAGAAAAAGAGCAAGTGACAAACAAGGTCAAGACAGCTCAAAGAGACAGAAGAAAGAGAAAGAAACAGCAGATTATGAGGAAGAAAAAGATGAATTAAGAATGTGGTTGACAGTAGTCTCAGATGAAGAAGCAATTGTGGATCCAGAAGTCTTGCATACTAAGTTTCCTATAGTTGATTGGGAATCTCAAAGTTTAGGAAATATGCATGTTTACAAGATCATAAGAGCAGATGGAAACACTAGTTATCATAAAACCTTTGAGAGTATGCTGAAAAGTTTTGATAGACATGATTTAGAGGTTTTACACAGGTTGGTAATGGAAAGATTTCAAGATAACACTCCAGAAGGATACAATTTGATGTTATGGGGTGATCTGAAGATACTAGTAGATCCTGAGCAAGATGATGACATCTGGAAGAATCAAAACCAGTGGAAAATAATCAGTTGGAAGCTGTATGAAACTTGTGGAGTTCACACACTGATGGTTGATGGTACTTTGATGACTATTCATATGTTTGTAGAGAAAAAGTATCCACTCACCAAAGAAACACTTCAGAAGATGCTTAACTGGAAATTAGAAGCTGAAGCAGAAAGTTCTATGGCATTTGAGTTACTAAAGTTTATCAAGACTCAGATTGAAGAACAATAAAAGTGTGTTTGAAAGAATCCTCAGCAAAAGAAGAATAGAAGATCTAATCCAGAAGAAACTTGAGATTTGAGAGTAAATCACAAGTTTAGGGGAGGATTGTTGGGATTCTGAAGCTTCTACAAGTTAATACTGCTGGCTCAAGATTAATACTGCTAGTGAAGACTTAATGCTGTTAATGAAGATTGAAGAAATAAGTCTAAGTCTTTAGTACTGCTAGCTTTGTAGTTAGTACTGCCAGTACAATGTTAGTACTGCCAGTAATAGTTAGTACTGTTAGTTAGTATTAGTACTGCTAGTGTATTGTATTAGTACTGCTTATGAGATATGCATGAGATAAATTAGGAATAGATATGCATTATCTCTTAACGCGTTTTGTAAGCCTATTAGGGTTTTCCTTAGTGTATAAAAGGAACCCTACGGCATAGTTAGAGTAACAATAAAACACAAAACAAAGTACATTAGTGTATACAAAACATATAGTTGTTTTGTTATTAGTGCAATATATTGAAGTTGAGAGAATCTTCTGTGTTAATATTATTTGTTCTTCTTGAGTATATATACTAGATTCCGCATAGTATATATATATATATATACATAATCATGAAGGTTTCAACCTTAGTTGTCTTGAATTTATCTTAGGTGACTAAAAGCTTCAACAAGCTAACAAACGATCTGTTATAAACGGGATCTACATGAAAGCTACCACACAATCTTTTAGAGAGAAATGATACGGACAGCTGGATTTTTTTAGAGAGAGATTGTTGAGGGAGAAACTGTGGATTAATATGAGGCAAAAAGACGTGGACTAATTATATGAGAGAGAGAATATGAGAGTTACACGTGCCCTGCTGCAAACCCGGGACAAAATTTAAAACATGGGTCGAACACACGGGTCGGACCAAAAGCATTTATAGCATGCCTCTAGGGAATAATCTTCTTGATTAATACTCTCTCTGTCCCAATTTATTTGTCCCTGTTTGACTTTGTGGGTCTTTTCTTATCAACTTTGACCTTAAATAAAAAAAATTGTGTTATATAAGACTTGATGAAAACTATACTAATGGAATATACATTTAAAACTCAATCCATTCATATATTTTGCATCATGTACTAAATAACATAAACAAAATTATTTAAGGTCAAAGTTGATAAAGAAAAACCTAAAAAGTCAGGGACAAGTAAATTGAGACGGAGGAAGTAGAATGGTATAATATTTTGTAAACTTAACTTTAAACCATAAAGTTATGGTTAGCAAACCTTGTTATTAAATCTAGTAAATTACATCACTAAGTAACGCATGTAGTTAAACAAAATGTAACTGAGTTCCTACTTCCTAGTCTTTCATTGTTTCATGCAGATATGTATTTGGATCAGGATATTTAATTTATTATCAGGCTAAACAAATAAAGTGAAAAAAGAAGTGAGCAGAGCACCAACAACTTATTTTTTTATGTCTGTTAGGCCCAACTATAACTCTTTAAGTTTAAAGTATTGTATGTTTGTTAGCCCAACTACAACTCATTTAAGTTTATGGGAATGACTTATGAGTTATGAGTTTAGTGCCTATTTGGTGGGTGAGCACCATTCGGTTTGAGTTGGTTTTAGCCAAAACTGAAGCATGCTAAAATATTTGGAACTCAAAATTGAAATTGATCGGATTTTGTCGGTTCAATTTATCATTTTTATCGGTTTCGGTTTGGTCATTCAGTTATTTTGGTTTTTGATTGTTTATATTTGATTTTAGCCAATTCGTACCAACAATTGTATTGCGTAGGAAAATTGTTTATTCTTCTTTAATTTTTAGCATTATTCCAAGCCTAAAAATGTTATCCTAACTTTTTACACATTGTATGATCATTGCCGAATATATATTGATAAATTATCAAGTAAGCACACATATAATTATATGAGTTAAGCACACATATAAACATTAAGACAAATATATTTTAATCTACTACAAACAAGAGCTGTGTAACTGCATTTGACACCAGCCCCTTATGAAAGGATAAGTAACACAATGATTTCTAATGGAGAGAACTTTACTTTCTTCTTAGGATTACAAGGATAACACAAAGGAAGATGGAATATTTATCAGCTAGGATGAGAAATATGCGTAGCTGAGCATTATGAAAGAAAATTCAACTACATTGAATGTGAAGTTCATGCTCTTCTACTCCAGTTGATTTTGGAAAAGCCTGTTAAGGGGACAAAATAATAGGAGGATAAGCTTAGCTGATCGATTGATGTACATCTAATATAGAATCTATTGATTTAGGCTTTGATGTAACTCCCAACATTTAGGCGCAAGTAATAATAATTATGATTGCAGTATGTATTGCCTAGTCCTGATCTAATTTGCAACCAAAAGACACGGACATACCTATCCTCAGGCAATCAAGATTAATTATTTAGATATTAAAAGGGCAAACCAATACATAGGCCTTATGAGTATTCTACAGGTGATTCTCCCATATGAGACAACTATTTCCTTATACAGATACAGTGACTATACTGAGAGCAACTCAAGCTTATGAAGTTCTCTAAGCAACTAAGGTTGTCATTATATGGGACATAGGTTGATGATCATAGGACAGTGTAAGAAGCAAAACTATGGGATTCCACCTCCTATCAACATGAAGCTTAATATGTGGCCTGGCTTATAGTAGTTGAGGACAAAGTACGCTGGATATCAAAACCCCATTGCTTGAAATACTGTGTATTAAATATATTCTTATACTGGTTCATAAAATAAATTGCCAATAACAGTACTAATATTCATTATTGAAAATCTTATTCAAACCATTCTAAAACAAAACATAATAGAGATTATTGAGGCATCATAAATTCTTATAAGAGACTATCCACAGCTAAAAATAAGTTAATAAAAAATGGTTAAAATTCACACTGATCATGAAAAGTTGCAGATCTTCTTACAGAAATGTTTTGATGCCTGGATTAGTTATACAGTATAAAACTTGGACTCCTCAAAGTATTGGAAAGCATAATCCTTAATGTTCTACAGACATCTCTTTATGTCTTCTTGTAAAAAGTTTTTGTAAAGGATTATGTATCTACAAAAAGTCTGTATATAGCCTTGACATAATTAGTCTCTGCTGAAGTGAATAATTATATTGCTCGTTATAACTTAAGAACTGCTTATTAAAACTGTTAGATAACACATATTTAATATTGTCTCAAGAAGAACAATACTTTGGATGTGTTATTTTTGGCTATCGAGACTAAATGTTGAATTCCCAAACGGCCTTCTTCGATCGATTCTTACGATAAAAGTGTTGTTATACCTTGGAAAGTAATACCAAAATAAACAAAGATTGAGACTTTGATATGATATAAAACCGAAAAAAGTGTAGTGCGGACATCTACACTTTATTACAGCTAGAGATACTTTATTAATGGAACAGTAATGACCAATAACAAACAATGACCACAAAACACACAGCTTCAATATTATTAAAATAAGTACGATTACTCTTGAAGTATTTGTTGTATCTACAAATCTTGAAGCTATACAAATTATCATCTCTAAATATTTCAATCACCAGTGTTGAAAATGTATCATCCCTAAAAGATTCTATTTTATACTACACTCTAGGATCTCCTTTTAAGCGAACACAGTGAGTCTCTTTACACAGATAATACACACCTATCTTTTAGAGATCAGATAACAATTCAAATATAAACATCCGAAATAATCTCCATGCATTCATTATCTACAGTTCAGCACGCTTTTAGACCATATCAAGACAGTACGCTAAGATCTCTACTAAGCAGTATTGAAGTAACATTAGTGGACAGTAATAAGTGTATAATACTAGGGCAGTACTAACCTCAGTTTAGTACTGTTAGCGTTATTAAGTTCTTGTCAAGATTATTTATTCCTAACAACTACAACACCTGCAGGCTAAGCATATTGAATACCATGATGTCTTGAAAAAAGCTTCATCCACTGGACAGTCAGTATTGACGGGATCTACTTATGTCAATATGCATCAATCATGGATGGAATGCACATAGCTAACATCAAAATGCGTGATTAAAAGCATAAAAAACATTTAGGCATGTCAAAATAGGCTGGGACAACCAAGATACTTATAGGTGCTCTCGAAGGTAGTCGCCCCCAGTCAAAGTGTTGGTATAGAGGAAGGTTTTCCATAAGGAAGTTGAGCGACATAATGGAAAGGGCTGCCACTAACTAATCATCAAATACTTAGAATCAAGCGGACCGTGGTTAACCTTAATAGGACCCAATCCAAGTCAAACTTAAATGAGCCAAGTCCCTAGCTAGAGCGTAGAACAGTATTATGGTAGTTGGTTCCCGCAGGTCCAAAGATACCTTATTAGGAAGGTGTAAGAATGCGCCCAAAACAGTTTGAGGACTCACATCTAAGAATAGTCTAATGAAACCACTCTCTCCACGAGTCAAAAACACACTTGAGAAAGTGTAGAGGATATAGTATGAAGACTATATGGAAATAATTGTGATGGCAACATTGTACAAAACCTACAACTTGTCTGCGTTTCTTGGTGAGCTATTAAAGAATAATGAGAGATTTTGTTAACATAAAAACAAGAATAGAGTGATTTGGTAAGTCAAAAGAAATAGAGATTCAGTTGAGCCTAAAATATAGAAATAGAGCACGGAGTTATAGAAAAACAAACCAGAGAGTATTTAAGCGACGAAAAAAAATGAGAGAAATTGTCGAGATGAAAAAACAGAAAAGAGAGCTTGTGAAAGTATCTAAAAATTTTTTTATGGAAAGCTTATTTGGAAACAACATTGGAGTGTTTCATATTACTCTGCTAGGCATAACCTTAATAAAGCTAGATATTAAAAAGTCTTAGTACTAGCATGGCCAATCAATAACTTCATGACTACTTGGGTAAAGTTAATAACACTGGCTTAAAGTTAGTACTAGTTAGCTAGAAATTAGTACTGGTGGGTAAACCGTTAGTACTGCGTTTGATCGTATAACAGAAAATTTTCACATCACTTAATTAATAGCCGTTATAGATATTATATGCCAACAACTTTCATATATAGGGGTCTATAGATTTGGAAAATCATGATAATTTCTTTCTCTTATAAGGTTTCTTTGAGAAAAAGAATTCAATTGTTATTAATTCGGCCAAATCAAAACCCTAAGTGCTCTCTACATAATTTCAAATTAACTTTACCAAACCTCTCATATTCTCAATCAACGAACACATATAAAACCGCATAAATACCTATCATAACTTTTATCAATCATTGGCCTAATTGGAATTAACTTGTGATACCCACAACAAGGTCGCGTAATGACTTACTCAAAACCAGAAGAGAAGTGAAGATTTTCAACATATATAAGATTTCCCGTCTAACACAATCACATATCTAAAGTTAAGCATCTGAACTGAAAAACCTTACTATCTATACTTCAGCTCATTCAACATTTGTTGGTAAACTGCTTCTACAAGCGACAACTTGAATATTGATCTAAGATGGAAAATAACTGCCAACCATAGATGCTGCCAACTCAAGACTATTTACTGAAGACATCTCTGAAAGACATCTCAAGTTTAGAAGAATGCTTTGATAAAGGTATTATCGACACAAAAAAGATCACTACCTAATTCAGAAATTTATTGAGTCAAGCTTGTCTCTTATGGGGTATGCTTCTTATTTCTGACAAATTGACCTTCTAAATAAGGGTCACTTTTCAAGTTCCCCTCAATAGAGATTCTTAATACATACGATTTCTTCATTGTCATAAGCATAAGAAGCTGAACTTGGCTTATGAGCAGTTAAGACAGCCAACATAAGCAACAACTATCAGGTTTGCCTAGCCACATAACAGGACTTTCAACTTTTCTAAAATGATTATTTGAGGGCAAAGGTAAAATTTAGTGATAGTAAGGTCTAATTCTTGATGTATCCAAGGTTCAATTCATTCAAATGTCCTAAGTGTTGAAAAAAACTCATAGATTGCTTCTTTCTAACCGACATGAACAATAATGAACTTATGTTGCTCCTACCCTCGCACAAATAACTATTCAAGCAACATGATAAGAGGTTCTCCTATAGGGTAGTATACTCGGGGTACAACAATCCACTATTTGTACAATCATGCTTATTCAAGTTACCAATTTAGCACGGTGAAGATCAACAGTCCCATTGACTCCTTCACATAACCTATACACTAAGTTCCAACCACTCTTACAACCACCACTTTCGATCTCCCTCTAGGGTACCTTACACCACCCCTATGATTCACCACTTCATAATGAGTATCACCAACCTGGAGTGATGAGGGTAGTATGACAACTTACATGAGTCTCTGACCGGTTCTTTCTATACAACAAAATGTCAACAAAAGATGTGGCAATCTGGAGCAAGATTTAAAGCCAAACAAAAAGGTAATATAAGCGTAATTTGCATCTTTATTTGTGGGCTAGACAGGTAAACAAGACACCAAGCTAAATCATGCAGGAAGAAGAATTTGAACACAAAGTTAAGTTCTAATGCAAAACCATAGAAGAAGGGCAAGATGGTTTATCTCTGTTACTGAAAGAAGATTTAGAGATCGCCTCACCCCAAATAGAGGAGGAAAATACTGAGAATGATCAAAACCCCTCTATTCTCAGTTGGTACAGAAGATGAAGGAACTCTTCATGGATTCAAGAGGATTGTTAAGATTCAGGGGAGACTTAGTGTTTGACAAACTAGAGATACTATTTATATACAAGAAGAGCTTACTACTGAGCTAGTGGTATTCTTGGTAGTGGTGAAAAGGTGAAATAATAAAATTTTTTTAAAAGTCTACTGCTAACATAATCAGTTAGGACTCACCTCGTTTGGGCTACTTCTTGAAGTTTAGTACTGAGCAAACTGCTGCTAAAAATTTAGTTTTACCATCAGAAGAGAGTGCAGGAAAATAGAAAAGAAAAATCGGAAAAGCTATCTATGAAAGAAGATGAATCTATTCAGAAGAAGACAAAGAAGCAAAAATTAGAAGGGCATCGACAAGACTTGGACATGAAGAAGATATTAGATTGCAAAATGATTAAATGAATAAGAAAGACAAAAGGATTGCAAATGGGATGCAAAAATATCTAAAAAGTTACAAGAAGAATTTTAATAAAGACAAGGACAAGAACAAGTGAAGTTGTAGCGTGAATGCCTGATCAAGCCCAAGAATTGATTGGAGTGATTCCTCGAAGTTCTAAGATATCATTCCGTCTCTACAGAAACATATCTTTCTCTAAAGCTAAAGTAAGGAGAGAATATGTTATATATAGTTTAAAAGAATCAGGGAGGTGTACAGAGCAAGTCATTTCAAGGGAATGAAATATGAAGATATTAGACCTATATTTGAAAGAGTATGGGATCAAAATCAATCTTTTGTTCCTATGGATTCTGAGTTGGAAGTTCAAAGACTAAAAAGAGCAGGTCAAGATATTGTAGAAGACTGCTAAAAGACAAAGGACTAGAGAAGCTTCAGGGTCAGTTCAAGAACAAACATGTGAAGAACCAAAAGCAGAAGAATTGTCTCAAGAACATCTACATCAGATGATAATGGTAATTCTAGTAGAAGAGGTTTATGTTGAAGCCTTACAGGTTAAATATCCAATTATTGACTGGGAGATTTACTCTGAAGACACAAGAAAATACTGGAAGATTATCAGAGTTGGAGGAAATACAAAAGCTTATCAAAATTTTAATGATATGTTAAAGAAATTTGATAAAGATGACCTAGATAAGCTTTGGAATTTGGTTAAGGAAAGATTCAGAACAATAGAACCCACTGAAGACAAAGCAAGAGAACTTTAGGTAGAGTTGAAAAGGTTATTTGAACCAAATGACAATGATACTCTCTGGACGCTGCAAAGATATATGCATGATCCTTTGAAATGGTGGTTATATGATACATGTGGTGTTCATCATGTGTCTACAGAAAGAGGACATGATATTTACATGCTAGTTGAGAAGGATTATCCTCTGACAAAAGCACTTGCAACTTTGATGATGTGTAACAAGCTAAGAGTGGATCAATATTCTGATATGGCAGATGAGCTCTTACAGAAAATCAACATAATAGCAAACAGGCCAAGACAGTAAGGTGTTTGGAAGCATCCTCAGCAGAGTAGACTAGAAGATTTGATTCAGAAGAAACTTGAGATTTGAAGGTAAATCACAAGTTTAGGGGAGGATTGTTGGGAATAAATCTTCACAAGTTACTACTTCTAGTTCAAAAACTTAGTACTGCTCAAGATTATAACTAACAGTACTAACCAGTTAGTACTGCCAAAAGGAAGTTAGTACTACTAGTACTAAACTTAGTACTGCTGGAGGATTTTGTACTGCTGCATGAAGATTACAACTATTTAAGAGATAAAAGCGTGTTTTGTGATATGTATGAATGATTCAATGTATATCCTATATAATTAGAAGATATGTTGATATCTTAGAGAAGTTTAGAAGATTTGTAGTTATCTTGTAAAGGACTCCTTGGTGTATAAAAGGAGATCCTAGGTTATGGTTGTAAACACATCACGATAGACACATTCATAGCTTCAAGGTTGTAAACCCTAGTACTAGACAGAGTACTCGTATTATTCATCATAATAATATTAAAGCTTTTTGGTTATATTAATTGTTCATTCATTTTATTGCATCACAGTTTACTATCACATAGATATTCTTCTAAATATTAAAGAGTAGATTCCACATACTCTTTAGTATCAACAAAGTTTATAGCATAGTTGTCTTGAATCTATTCAATATAACTAACCCTTATACAAGGTTTGCAAGATCAAGTTGGGATCAACAATATCTAACAAGGGTTATTGTGTGCGGGTTATGTAACATGTAATTTCATAAAAGTATGCTTGAATTTTTTTTATATTTGAGCATAATTTAAGCATTTTATTGTGAAAACTAGGACAAGTAAACATTCTAATTCCATCCCCCTACTTGAATTATACAACGTCCTTGTTGTATATATAAAACATTAAATACGGGAATTTAAAAAGAATTAGAATGAGAAACTCCCCTGATATTTGCTCGGTAGATTCTCCAAGTTACGTTATTAAGCAAGATTGTGTGCTGGAAAAGCGTCTGAATCCTAGCACGAACAGCACACACATAGAATTCCAACTTCGTCAATATTTCTTTCACGAGGTCCTGTATAAAATATAGGAAAAATATATGCATTCCTATCTTGGTACATACGGTTAATTTAAACTAAACTAAACAAAATACGGGTCAGTCTGGTGGATACGGCGTATCAGTTTAGTGAATACACCGTATTCCAGAACTGACAATAATGTTTTTAAAGTGCAATAAAAAATAAAGACTGATAACGTCCAGACAATCAATACGCCGTATGGTATGGGGCGGATACGCCGTATTGATGTCTGGGAAGACAGACTCGATAAAATTAAATAACAATCCGGGTTGTCTCCCGGGAAGCACTTTTGTTTACAGTGAAGTCTTTAAGTTAGACTTTTCTTCAGCTTCCACACATTTGAAATCATCTCTCTTTCCCATTCTTGCATTTAGTGTGAATATCCTGCTTGGTTCCGTAACATATTCATGAACTATGGTGCTGAACTTACTGCCAGGCTTGATTCTATTATACACAAACAAATCAAAACGTCATACCATGACATATATGCTAAAATATGAGAACCAGTTTAATAGTTATGTACATCATGACATGAATAATAATAAATGTACAGATAGATATAAACAAAAGATAAGGATAAGAGGGATCATGGGTCTGGCTGCTATGGGTCCTGCTGAGCTGTGGAGGTGCTGGCCTCGCCAGTCCTCTGTCTGATGCATCTCTGGAATGCTGCAGGTGAGCTCTCTTGGTAAGTCCCATCGAATGCCTGGTATGTTAGCCCACTAGCATCCATCAACTGTGCCATACACGACATCATTCATGTGGAGAATCTCCCTAATCGGTCATCGATCTCTCCACAAGTCTACATAAGGTCCCGACATCTCTACACAGTCTTTGTACCTCCTCCTCTAGTCTCCCTAATCTCTGAGGCATAGTCCTAGCAGCAGCTGGAAGTGATGGTGATGGCTGCTGAGGTGCCTGCACGGGTGCCAAAATAGCCTGGTCACCCTCATCAGCAGCAGGAGCATCCTCAGCGACAGTAGGGGCACCAGGCGCAGCATCGGGCTTCCTCTTTGGTCCCATGGCCACCTAGGCCCATGTATCATCAACCTCCATGCATATCTATAACCTCACCAGCTCACCCATATCAATAATTTGAAGCTCAGGGGTAATAACCGTCAATCCTCCAAGTATCTTCGCAGTCAGGAGTCCAAAATGCCCAGTCAATCGAGTTACAAACTGCCTACCAGAAACATGAGCCCCGCTCTTCCTCCCAGTGGCAAACAATCTCAAATACCTAGCCAATAATTAAGGGACGTTGACTGAGCCAACGTCCATCCGTCTCAAATAGAACAAATCCTTCACGATCACCTTCTTAGGTGCTTGACTCCTCCCAGCAATACTGTGTGCCATCATCCAATGGCAAAGTCTCAACACCAGATCTCTAATCAAAGTGTAGGAAGGGGGAGGTCCTAGGAAATCTTCAGCAGTCGAAATATCCCTCTAATAATCATGTGGATCCCCCTTCCCAGGGATCATCCTCTCACTCTTACTCCCGTACCTAGCAAAACCGGGGGACTCCATCTCCTCCCTGGTGTGTAATCCCAAGGCCAGAATAAACTGCCTCCTACTCAATCGTCTCTTGGCTCCGCCTACCTGAAAATGAATAGTATCAGGAGCATCCAAGTCAAGCAGTACCTCAACAAATCTCAGTGTGCTAAAGAACTCCAGAACAAGCTCCCTAACTAGAGGTCCCCTAGTATCAAACAGCCTCCCTCGGGCTCGACTAGTGAATACAGCTACACCGGTATCATCACGGTGCTCTATAACCATCTTAGCAAACAAACCATCCCTCATAAGCTCGGGCATCTCTAGAAAATCCACAACCTGAACCATGTGTATCTCCCGACTGTAAATCCTCTCCAACATATCCTCGAAGTCAATAATATCCGCATTAGTATACTCAAGACCCTAGTATCTAAGAAATGAGTATCTCTGCTCACGTGGTGGTAAGGTTGCCATATGTGCAAAATTAACGAGGATAGCACAAAAATTATACTCCCTCCGTCCCATATTAAGTGTCCATTTTTGACTTTTTAAAGTCTTTTTTCTTCAACTTTGACCTTAATTATTTCTTCTTATGTTATATGATACTCAATGCAAAATATATGAATGGATAGAGTTTCAAATGTATTTTTCATTGGTATAATTTTCAGTAAGCATTATATAACATAAAGAAAAATATTTACGGTCAAAGTTTATGAAAAAAGAATTCAAAAAGTCAAAAATGGACACTTAATATGGGACGGAGGGAGTAGAAATTTAAACCTTCTGTTCTGAGGGTGGAAACGGCGTATTCATAAATAGATACGTGATATGTGTGAAAACACATATCCGTTTTATATCAAAAATAGCCCTAAAAAGACAAAATTGTGCTTTAAATGCTTGAATATTGCTTGTTTTGTTTTTGTGATTATGTAGGTACGGATAATGCAAAAATCTTAAGAAAACGGTCAAAGCCAGACAAACACGGACACGGGAAGGGAATTGAGTGTGCAAAAGCCAGGAGAATGCTATCAAAGGTCAACAAAAGTCAACCCTTGGTCAACCAAAGTCAACCCACAAAAAGACAAAACCCAAAAATACCAAATTAGTCCCTCAAAGTTAACCAAATTCATAAAAAGTCCCTAAGCCCTAACGGTGCTATCTCTTAACACTATAAGAGATAACACTCGTTATCTTTTTTATAAAACAATCCAAGCCCGAGCCCAAACTTACCCAAGCCCAATTCCTTGATATAAGCCCGAAGTCAAACATATAAAACCCAGGTCAAAGAAAGTCAAACGCACCCTTTATAAAAGAAAAGGCGCGGGAAAGTAAGTTATTACTGTTCACCGTCTTTAACCTTTTACCCAACGTCACAATCATAGGGTAAAATTCAATTGACAACATGACAAGCTAATTCAAGTGGCTAAGTACAACATGGCAGGGATAAACGTCACATAAGCCCTCTCATTGGCCAATACCCACAAGAGATGACACGGAGGAAAGGGAGAAAACACACCAAAATGATGGGATCTACACTAAAACATATGGAAAAGAAGCACAAAGGCCTCTAACACACGGATTGCCACGTTGGCAATCCGTGTGATCAAAATCTAATCCAATGATGGAGAGCATCCAATGATTGAGAAGAATGAAGGGGAGGGATTGATTGGAGCGTCTAACAGATAAAGGGGCCTAGAAGCTTCTCCTAGGCAATATAAATACAAGAAGGACCCACTCACAAGAAAATATCTAGGAGTAGCTTATAAATTAGCATGTTAAAATTAGCTTTTGTAATTTTCATTTAAAATGTTTTAGCTTAATGTCTTCTTAAATGTAATTTCCTTTTCAAGAAT